>CM031239.1:307696550-307965726 GCA_018340775.1 Taxus wallichiana var. yunnanensis | reverse complement strand
ATAAGTGTGGAAGATATCACGACCCTAAGCTCTGTTTAGAAGTAAAAGTCCTCGTGGAATTTTCTCATGAGCCATCTATATAAAGACTCATACTTCCCATGATATGGTAGCTCATATAAGCTGATAGATGCCGATCCTCTTGATAGCTTCTCTTCGGCATCATTGTAGATTGGCATGTCTTCTGCTTTGTGCATTTGTTTGTTCTCGAAGTGAGAAGGGCATCGACTCCTTCTTGTTGTTTGAGGTCCTATGGTTGTACTCACTCAATTTACTTTTCTGATGTGTGAGTCCCATTCACAGCCAATGATGATGCCCTCTGGATACGCATTTCCGAAAAATTACTTTTGGGGGTCATTTCTTCTTCCTCTAAAAAACTATCTTCTTTTTCCCCTTTGCTTCTCTTATTGCTGCCTTCTTGGGATCCATTTCTTCCTTGCAACTATCTATAAAATACCTTCTCTACACTCTTTAATGGCGAATTGAAACCTAGCTCGATTCAAGCGTGCCCTAGGTGAAATCATGAAATCACATGTCTATCTCTTCTCTCTGTCCTACTTCCTTCAAATCCTTCTTGGCACTTGGGGATCAAGATCTCAAATGCACTGAGATCTGCTTCTCACACCTGGTTTCACTCTCTTTGCACCTTGAATCGATCACTCAACTCTTCGCACTTAGCTCTTTTTCAAATTCTCTTATTTGATGGTAAAAATGAATTCGCATCCCTTCCTTATATAAATTTTCAAATTTTGATGCATTTATTACTCCACTACCAAGAATCCCCTCATTCATTGACCAAAGTTGTAATTATGTGTGGTACATCTTCGCGCCAGCTATAACCTTCTAGCCTTGACCTCACCCAGCCATGGTCACGAGACTTCTCTTGAGTGCGCTTTCCCTAGTGCTGATTACCTCGATCCCATCGCACCTTTTCTTGGTAGTCATCACAACCTCTACTTACCTCACGTTATATTATCCCTTCATTCATCTCCATCCTTGGTCACTCTTGAGGAAGGAGTCTTTTGAAAATCACCCTTAGCATCTTATTCATTTAGCATCCACAACATTATAGCTTCAATCTCCTGACATTATATGTGGATATCACCAACAATCCACCCCACGCTTAAAAGTATGTGCGGTCCTCTGCACATCAACATGATTCATATTGTAGTTAGTTTTTGCGCATTTTACAGTGCACTTATTACACAAGAAAAAAACTAAATTGACAAAGCATAGCGACGATGAAGAAAATACATTAAGGAAATACGAAGGAAACCTAATCTAAGTGGCGATATTGCCTTATTACAAACACCAAGAAGACTTATCTATAGTAGGGATTGACCTACTCTCGTTAAAAATGTAGGGAAGGCGTGTTCCATCAAGTGCTTCTAATTGGCATGCACATGTTTTAAGACCCAACCAAATGTACCTTAAGCTTCCTGGATGTTGTTAAAACTTGGAGTCATAGAAAGCGTACCATTTTCCAACGTCAAGATTCTTATCACTGATATGTCTATCATGCCATGCTTTCTACCTTGCCTTTTCATACTTTTGAATCCAATGTGTTATTGCTCATCGCTCATCCAGTGAATCATCTTATCAATCCGTTCTTCCAAAGCTTTCTCATCGCTAGGCCTCTAGCATGCACTGATGTGCAAATAAGGTAACATGAATTCCATAGGGAAGAACAAATTCCACGTAAACAACAAGCGAAATGGTGTGGCCTTGTTAAAATCTCTTATAAGTTGTTCTATAAGCCCAAAGAATAGTTAATACCTTATCATCCCAATATTTTCTTGAGCATCACAAATCTTTATCAATGTTTGGATCGGATCTTGTTGAAAGCCTCAGCGGTTCCATTTTCTGAGGGTGATAAGGTGTAGTCTTATGGTGGGCAACCATAAAATCATCTAACGAGAATCACGATTGTCTCATTTTAAAAGTGTGTGCCCTATCACTTGTCGAACTTAAAGAAATCCACACCTTGTAAAAACATTCTCCCATAGAAACCTAATTTGTTGTAGCTGCTATCACAGAGTCCTTCGTAGGTGCTGCCTCTTGCCCATCTTGTAAGATAATCTATACGAGTAATGATATAGCGTGATCCGAGTCCTACGTCTTTGCTTATGAAATAGGTCCCTACAAGGTCAATAGCCCATTTCTCAAATGGTTATGCGGTGTAATCGGTCTCAAAGGCATTTAATTTCTACCTTACTGATATCTACTTAGACAAGACAATTGTCACCACGCCTTAAAATATTCTTTCTGATACTTATACTGATGTCTCCCACCATAATCCAACAAGTAAGATATTTGCACTGATAGCATCACCTAGAATTGATGTAATCACTTTTTGACTCACTCTATTCTCTTACTTCCCAAGTTCACTTGTTGAGTATTTGTTGTACTAGATAGTGGAAAACCAAGCGCAAGAGTGAGGTTATCGGGTAGGTTTAGATGCACACTCGTGGCCCACATCGTCTCTGCTTTGGCGTGCTTTCATGTTAGGCCAAGAGGGTTCCCTATCATGATTTCTAGATGGGGAGTTCATAATGCTCTAGCTCCACATCTTCTATGTGAGCTTAAAATATTTCACGATTAATCCCTCTCCTCAATTCTATACCTCTCTGCCCAACAACACACTACTTCTCTATCTCCTCTCGCATGCCTCATTATACTTGAGCCAAATTTCTTCTCTCTTGCCTTGCGCTTTGCTGCCAAGTCCACCATCTTTCACCGAGTCCTATTCACGGCCCCGTGCGTGGTGGGGTTTAGTTAGCCATAGGTTTATCTTCCAAGTTCAAAGTTACCATCAATATCTTGATCGCTAGCAGAATACCTTGTAAATATGTCCCTCTAGATACCGTTAAAACTAGAATTCAGCTATCTCTCCGGGCAAGAATATGTTGAAATTGAATCTGCGAGAATATAGCTATTTAGAACACCATGAACCCATGTATCCATGATGCGAATCTAGATTATATCAACATCGTAAATATTTTTAAATTATTCCTGCATCCAAACAAGTGTGTGATACCTCCGATTCCATTTAGATGCATATGCGATCGACCACTCGTATATCTCTACTAGAAAGATACAAAGAAGCTCTCGTACAAAGCTGTCATACAAGTTATGTTCTACCAAAGTGTGTGTGTTAAATTCGGATCCGAGTGCTAAACCTTTGTGCGTATTCTTGTTCTAGATCGTGTATCCATTCTTCAATAGTTGCAAAGTTAACCGATATGTCTTCATCGCATGAACCATCCTAGAAATAATTGAAAAGAGGTCTTGTGATGGAACCAATGATGCATCCTAGAATTCATAGATAACACCCTAGACTCATTGGCATGTCACTCAGTGAGGCGAGTGCTCACCCAAAGTGTGTAAAGGTACTAGGTCCCTCTTTAGGGTTGTTATAGCGGGACGGTGGCATGATGAAGTAACACAAGTATATTACCATATCTTATTCCATTATTACACAATGTAAATAGATCCGAGATCGAGGAAGAGTAACCTTTAAATAGTAATCATGATTAGATCCAAAACATACAAGAATAACCACGAGAGATTCATATACTATCTTCCTTATATTAATCAAAACACCATTACAAAATCTCCTTATAATACTTGTGACCTAAGCCATAGCGCGCATGGATCTATTATAGTAATCCACATGCATGTTGTTATATACTTATGAATGAATAACAATAATCAATGACTCTCTCTCAAATATGCAGCTAATCACATATATATAGGGTGGGTACTTTCCCTTCACGGGTTATCTATCCAAAAATAGGCCGCATGCTAATAATAACCATGAGCCGTTTTACAATTATAGCCACACATCTAAGTGTGCTATCTATAGATCTCTTGAGTTAAGCTACTATGTTAAATCTATTATTAGCTCATCCTCCATGCAAAGCGATTCGTTTCGATCCTCTAAAGATAGACAATGCGTGGCATGGAAGTCTCTACGTCGTTTGTGTGATCCACACGCCATGTCCTAAAAATAGAATTTACATGTAAAATCAGCTAAGTCTCTAATGTTGATTACATGTCACTCACGTGTGTTACTTTTTTGTCCTTTCGCACCCTTGATCGACTTGCTCTTCCCCACGCAAGCTTGAAGTGTGAGTTACACTAAATGTTTCTTCGATCACTTGAGGTTGTAAGTATTTATTTATTTACTTATGTTATGATGTAATGTTTATTTAAATATTTATTGTAACATTATATAATATGTAAGTTTATTAAATCTGTATTTATTAGAATCCTCAAATTCTAACAACCTCATCAATCTTTGTGTTGTTGGGATGACTCAAGCATCACCTTAAATTGCCATGACTTGTTCTTTGAACCCACATGTCTTACCTTCAACTTTGCATCGAATCTTGTGTTTTAGTTAGAAAAATGGATTTTGGGATCTAATGTACCCCTAACACTTGAACTCATTGACCACCTACAACATCCGATCTGCAAAAAAATCACGAAAATCCTCATTTGGTATTTAGATTTTAGGGTTTACCCACCATTTTTACCCACTTTTTGAGACAGGTAAAGCGATAATGCTTAAAACTCCTACTTATTCCTCGCTGATGTAACCCATCTTCCCTTGAACTTATTAGCATGTCTAAGCCATCAATGCACTCGAGCACAAGATTACATCGTGGCTTTTCATCTCTAAAAACCCAAACTTGGCATCTTTCGACACACGAACTTGGCATCTCTCGAGCACCCAAACATGGAATCTCTCAAGCATCTCTCACGATTTCCATCATGCTATGTCATTGTGTGAGCTCATTACGAGCTCCCTTCACGAGTTTGAACCATTTAATGCTCCAAACAGAGCTAAAACTAACAAAGCCCCCTTGATGCTTCGACCATCTACATGATTTGTCGAAGCCATACCTTGAAAAAGTGCACCTTTTCCTACAAGATCGACCTCTTTTGGATCTGTTGGTCAAGAAAATCTGTCCCTGGATAGATCTATGGATAGATGAGCCAGCGATTGTGCGAGGGCATAGCCCCTCTTTGAGTCGAGCAAAGCGGCTGGTTTATTGCTATTCTACCGGCGGGAATCTTGTGCGAAATCTCACGGTATTACGCCTTCGGGGTTGGGATCTCATCCCGATAGATTTCTTCATTGCGAAGAGAAAGGAATGAAAAGAGAGGAGGAAGAAAAAGCAGTCGAAGGAGAAAAGAAATGAATTCCAAAGCAGAAGGTGGAAGATTTATGTTTTTGGGATTGGCGATATGAGCCAAACTTAATCACATAAACGAACAAAGCAATACTAATGAGCAAATGACGAGAAAAGTAGATATGAATCTAATAGAATAAACATGTACGAGATCTAACACGGTAAATTTCGACACATAACACGAGTATTCGGCACAAAGTCTCAATATTTGTATTACTGTTTTCTTGTTATAAGAAAGCTCAAAGTCTTTCTCTCCTCACTTCTATTTTCATCTAAAAAAATGTCCACCTTTGAATACAAACAAGTATTCCCATATTTATAGAAGAGGAGAAGGAAAGAAGGCAAAAAGGAGCTAACCACCTATTTACAAAGATATTTACAAAATATCTAAAAGTCATGTTGACTTTTGACAAATTGATGAATGACATCACCCCATGGTGCAACATGGATGATGTCATCATTTGTGTCAACATACTTTAGACATTCCCAAACAAAGAAAGTCGAAGAAGAGAGAAGAAGAAGAAGAAGAAGAAGAAGAAGAAGAAGAAGAAGAAGAAGAAGAAGAAGAAGAAGAAGCTACTCGTAAATCGTCATCCCTGCGGCGAAAAGAAAGTAGCTGATTTTATTCTTGCTCGGTGACGAGATATGGGCGAGGCGGTATTCCAAAACTTGTTGATCATTGGCCCAAATTGATCTGGGAAGGATCCTTGTGCGTTGGCGATCGCCTCACAAGTCTCCCGCTCATCTATGAGCTTCTCGGGGAGTTTGGAATAATCCTTTTACGCCTCGATAGGAATCCGTGAAGTCCCTACGGGCCGGCAGTTGTTGATAGATTACGGGTCAAATGTGACCTCGGCCCCGTTCCTTGAAGCGATCTCACTGAAGATCCGAGATAGTTTCATGAGCTTTTCTTAAAGTAAAGGAAGGAGTGAGTAACCACTGGCGACATATTAAAACAATTCGTTCCATTTGGTGCATCGCATCAGGGCTTCTTCCTTGACTTTATCAATTTTTCCGAACAAATTCTAGCTGATCTATCAGAGTAGCCTAGAGTGGACATGACCTTATTGAGGGCCTCGGATGGCGAAGATGCGGGTGACCCGGATCTTGGCCGAGCAGTCGAACATTTGTTGGAAGGTCTCGTGTTGCGATCGGCATGGTCAGCTCTTACGATATGGGCCCTTCTAACACCTAGAGCTCCTTGTTCGCCTTCTTGATATTCAAGTATAAGTTGGAGAACTCGGAAATCACTTTTCATTGTCCTTAAGGATTTGACTCCTCAAGCGGAAAGCGACCATTCCTGCTCACCGATCTTTGCATACTCATTGATTTTCTCTGGATGAGAAGCTCGAAGTCTCGGTGGCGGTTGTGGGAGGCACACTACCCATCTTACGTAAGGCACAGAGCAGATATTTGTTTTGCTCCTTTAGTAGCCTTTTCTCTTCCTTCATTTCTTTTAGTTTCTTGCAGAGGGCGTCAGGCTGATGGAAAGAGCCTCCCCCTGTGAGACTTTCGAGAAGATGTCCCCATTGTGACTTGGGTCACGGTAAAATCTGTCGGAGACAGATCCTTTTTCTCTTTGAGGGGATCGGGGTATGCTTATCTCCATAATTCTCTCTCTGTAGCACTTTGGGAGAAGTGTGTGATATTTTGCTTCTTTTCCCCCTTGGATGGGATCACGGAGAAGTCCATCGGAGGCGATGGGAACTTTCCTCTTTGGCTGACTTAGGCTTTGAGAGATCCATTTGGACCTATGGTAGAAGGACCGAGAGATCGAAGAGGAGGGAGCTGCAGTAGAAGAGGGGAAAAACGTGGAGACACGAGGCGGAGGCATTGAGAGAATAGCTGAAGAAGTGTCCACGGGAGGAAGGAAGACTAATGCAGAGGACATAGAAAGGGAAGGGAGGCGGAGATAAGGGAAGAAATGGAGGGAGAAAGATCAGCGAGGGAAGAGAAGATAGACGAAGAAGCGGGGAAAGAGTAGAAGAAGGGGAGAGGACACGACCAAAGGAATAGTCACTTGAGACACGAGGAAGGGAAGGAAGAGAGGAAGAAGGGATAGAAGGGACCTCGGTTGTTACCGTGCCGACATCACGAGTGGATGGGCCTATGGGAACATCCTCTGCATTGTTTCTTCCTCTAGAGTTATGACTTGTTCTTGTCTTTATGGAAGGAGGACATTAAGGACCTTCTTGTTTTCGAGATAGACCTCGTTCATCGGTTGCATGCCAGCGATCCTCGTTGTCGTCCAGGAGGCCTTATTGCATTACGCATGAATAGCAGCCACAAAGTTCCAGTGGTGAGGATGCGAGTATGATCTCAAAGTGGCGGGCGGTGGGTCGATGACTACCTCGCCTTTGTCGTTTACGACACATCTTATGTCTTTGTTGTAACAACGGGTAACCACCATTATAAATTCGTTGTTGACGGCGGCCGAATGTAGGATTCCCCGGTGAAGTGCGAGGGCACGCGCCTATTAGTTTGTCCATCCATGGAATCCTTGTAACTTTTTGAGTTCGACCCAGAATTCTTCCATATCGATATGCCCCATTCCCGAGTCTCGCGTCCATCTTTGCACTCGGCACGTGACTCGGGCATTCGACCCTCGATATTTGTATTTCATCTCTTCCTCTATGAGCTTAGCCTTTCCTTTTGATTTGATAGGTCTCTTGCTGGATGTAGACATATGTTCTTCCAGGTTTATCTGCTGATCTGCATGAAGAAGAAGCGAAACCCAACGTAGAAAGGTTATATCGGTCATTTGATTTCCCATTGAAGTGCTGTGAGAAGAAAGAGTTAGTTATTTTCGGAGGCTCGGGGCACGGGTGCATGAAAAGTGCACTTACGGGGCTAAATAGATAAGGTGCACGAGGAAGAGGGTGTTGCAAGGATAAAGCGGCGCCAAAGGCGCATAGCACATGCATCTTGCAGATTACATTTTATAAAGGGCGCATGAAAAGTCGTGTTACATAGTGACGAGGATCGCCCTTTGGCGCATGGAATTTTCATGTTGTATTGGGATTTGGTGCGCCCTTTGGCACATGGATGGTTCGTGTAACATAAAATTTTCGTGCGCAAAGGGAACATGGCGCGGCGCACGAAAGGTGTACACAACATGATGTTATTGTAATCGAGATGCGCTGCGCCATGAAAGACTTATACTTAGCACAGATAAAGCCCGTGTTGCATGGATTGCAGGTGCACCATCGGCGCATGAAAATGTGATGCGGCAAGGAGAGATGGTGTGCAAAGGGCGCAAGTTTAGCACTTGCGGCATTTGAAAGAGGCGCGCCATGAGGGCGCGAAGCTAATGATTCAACAAGCATGATGGGTGCGCCATTGGCACGGGTTTGCTCATGTTGCGAGGGTGGCGAATGCGCCGAAGGGAAAAAGAGGGAAACGAGTGAACTAAATCATTGTCAAAGGGATCTTTACATGGTTTAGATTTATTCTTCTCCTCTTTTCCTTGATAGGCCATTTGGATAAATGAAATGGTTAAAACCGGGGGTTCTGAACCATTGTTTCTGAGGATGACATCCTCCTCAAAGAGATCCGGAAGAGGAAGATAAGGAAAGACAACATGCGGGAAACTCAACACATGTACACCAAAACCAAACCAACAAGCAAGAAGCACTATGTAGCAAAACTCACGAAAGAGACAAGAGCACATACCGGATAAATAGCAAAAATCTGAAAGCGGGTCCACAATCGTTGAAAATGACGAGGCGGGTGTGAGGCTCGAGAGAATAAAAATTCCGTGATTTGCGTTTGGTGATAATGACATTTGGGCGCGTAAAATTTTATATATATAGGTGAGCCAGTCATTAATCGCCACCCACTTTGTAAAGGCGCATGAAAAGCGCTTTGTCGGCAGGGAAAAGCGTGCGCCCTTTATGGCGCGCATGGCGTTGCGAGGGAAATTAAGCGTGCCTTTGGCGCACCAAAAGCTATGTCGACATGAGATTATGTGTGCCCTTTGGCACACAAAAGTGGTGTTAACACGAAGTTATGTCGCCCTTTGGTGCACCAAGACATGGCGCACCAAAAGATGTGTTAACATGAAGGCGCATGCGCCTTGCGCCTGAGAGAAGACTCAACATTCTTGGTGCACCTAAAGATGTGTTGACTTTGAAAATCATGCGCCGAAAAGGTTTTAAGAGGGCGCACCAAAGGTGGTGTTACATAGCAATTCCATGCGCCCTGACCTAAAAAAAAAGACTCAAAAAGACTTAGTTCGAAAAACCAGATTTCCCGGGAAGGGATTTTGCAACGTTTGAACACTGAGGGATCCCTTACGAGGGATCGGAACAAAATTTCGGTATGGTTATCGGTAAAATTGCCCTTGTCAATTTTACGGGATAACATGTTGGCTATTCACGGGGACTATCCACGAGAAAACTCGGGGTAGAGAATCCCGGATCACATGTGCCTATCTATTGGGTAACAAAGTCAAAAACAAGGGGACAGGAGGAGAACAAAGGAAACACATAACAAACCGAAAGCAAACACATGGCGAAAACAAATACAATTAAAGCAAATATGTACAAGAGAAGAGAGCAAGCTCTACTTCACGAAGATCTTGAGATGCTACCCGCTATAGGGAAGCGGGAGTTCGGTCCCATCTAGATACGAGAGATAGAAACTATTCTCTCCGTTGAGTGCGTGATTTTGAAGGGTCCTCTCCACGGGGAATCAAACTTTCCATGCATGCCCTTTGGCTATCTTCGCTTGTCCCACAAAAGGACAAGATCTCCCACTTGAAAATCTCTCTGCTTGGCTTTCTTATCGAAAGCAGTCTCTTGACTTGATTCGATGTTGAGTGATCTTGTCGACCACCCTTACTCTCTTTTCTTCAAGTTACGCCGGATACATGATCCTCTTTTCTAGAAAGTGCAGGAAAGTTTCATCTTGATAGCTCATGCCAAGTGCGAGTAGGGAGTTCAACGAAATGGGGAGCTCGGCATCGAGTGCCATATAACACTTGAAAAGGTGACATACCAAGAGACCTCTTGGGAGTAATGCGATCACGCCCACAAGCGTCGTATAAGGACTTGTGCCACATTCGTTGATTTCTTCCACCGACTTTCGTATGATGGTTACCAAGTTCTTATTGCTGGATTACGCTGACCATTTCCGAGGGTAGTAATCGAGGCATGGGCCAAAGTTATCCCATATTCATAACAAAAACTAATAACTTCGTGAGGAGAAGTTAGAAGCATTATCGACAACAATCTTGTTGGGAGCATGAGACAATGATATTTTCTTTGATAAAGTAGCAAACAACCTCGGAAGTGGCATGTTTGGCGGTATAGCTTCCACCCACTTAGTGAAGTAATGTTCTTTGTTAGGACATAACTATGTCCGGCACTTTCGATTGGGGATTGAGTGCACAATAAAATCAATTCCCCCTTTGCTGAATGGTTCGTTGATAATAACCGGCCTTAGGGGAAAAGCACCAACTTGGGCTTGCAGAAGCGAAGCTGTTAGCGAGTTCACACTTGCTACCCAGTGTTGTATCTTGGAAGAGCGTCGGCCAATAGTACCTAGCTCGAATGATCTTGTGTGCGATCACGAGAGGAAGAGAAATGCCCCCACAAGGCTGAATTGTGAAAATTTTCTAGTAGTTTTACTGCTTTGGGGTTTGTCGACACATCGCAAAGAAGACACCATCTATTCCAGCTTGTATAAACCGTCATCCCGGATGACATACTTAGCGCCATACGAGCCGTGGTGCGCCTCTCCTTTGCGATTAGGTGAGTTGGACATTCATCGTAAGTGAGGAAGAAAGCAATATCGAATACAACTCATCGTGCTGGATTTGCGAAAAAAATAGGACGAGAGGCGAGAGAATGGGTTTCCTCAAAGGGCTTTGCACTTCATAGGTCTGATCATTTTTCTCTTGAGGACTTTACGAATCTTTGTTTTCAGCCATAGGCGACATAGGCCCTTGCCTCTTACCAGCTTGGTTGGTTTTATATCCAGTTGTACTCTGGACTTTTGCGATCAATTTCCTCAAGCTTCCTAACTCTGTTGAGTTAATATTGACTTAAGCTCTTTATGTCGAGAACGTTACTCTTTTGTATGAGAATTTAAAATATAGTACCTGAAATTTTCTTGCTTTGGGCCAACAAAGGCATGCTTTTCCAGTTGAGTCATTTTTAGTTCGTGAGGCTTGAGAGGAGAACTCATGAACGCAATCGGGGATTCAACGTCCTCTGAATTCTTTTGCATTAATATTGCAGACACAGTATGCTCAGATGCATAACTGTACATGATAAAATATTTGGAGAAGTCGGGACATACGGAGGACCGGCACATGAGCAATGAATCTTTTATTTCCTCAAACGACCTCTTCCCTTCCTCGCTCCATCTGAAAGTTGGTGACCCCTTCATCATGTTTAGTATGTGGCGAGTCTTCTCAGCAAAGTCGGGAACAAAACGCCTAAGGAAGTTCACCTTTCCAAAGAAAGAGTGAACGCCAGTCTTGCTTGTAGGCGAGTGATGTTGAATAGCCTTAACTCTTTAAAGTATCTATCTTCATTCCCTCTTTTTGCTAACGACATGCCCTAGAAGCTTTCCCTCGGTGACCCCAAAAACAGACTTTTTTTGGGTTTAGGGAAATCTACGTGCTCTCGGCATCGACCAATACTTGTTCTAAATGATCACAATGATCACTCCATTTTTAGAGAACACGGTCAAGTCATCTAGGTAAACCACAATGACCTTCCCATCATACCTTTGACGCCATGAGTCCATGGCTCGTTGAAAAGTAGCACCGGCGTTAGTTAGGTGAAAGGCATCTGTGTGGCGAAGGCATTACCCAGGGGAGTTGTGAATTACTGTTTTGAATTGATCTTAAGGTGAGACTTCAATCTGATTGTAGCACGAAAAACCATCAAGCATGGACAACATTTACGATCCGATTCTTTGCTTGCGAGAACTTGATCCATTATAGGAAGTGGGTAGTTATCTTTTAAGGATGCACGGTTCAAGTTTTGAAAGTCTACGCATATGCGTATTTCTCCGTTCTTCTTGCGCTTGCCGGCACAATATTTGCTACCCAAGTCTTTGTGATGGATAGGAAAGATGATTCTGCATCTAGCATCTTCTGAATTTCGGCCTGGATAGTGCCCGAGATCTTAGGATTATAGTGCCTCTGCTTCTGGCGAAAGGCTTTGACGTCTTCCTTGATGGGATGTCATCTTGAGCGTCCTTTGGCTTGAAAGACTTTAAATCGGCATAGGACCATGCCAATACATCGATGTATTTCTTTAGCAGCTTGAAAAATTTCCGCTTCTCTTGGCGTGCAACACTTCCCAATGTTCACAAATTGCGGATGTTTTCCCGAACCTATATTAAGCTGGTTCGGTTTACGGAGATGAGTCGGGGTCATCTCGCCTTTTCCTTTTCACAAAGCGATCATGCGTGTCGAACAACCGTTCGAGAGAAACCGAGCCCTTGAATTTTATTTCCTTTGGTGACATATACCGCCGTTCCCTTCGGACTCATCGTCTTGGCGGTGGTGATTCCACGACATGTTAGAAGCTGGATCCTTGAAATGCAATTGCTTAAAATTTTTCGATTTTTCCAGAAAGGCAATGAGTTGGTTGTCATCGTTGAAAACTTGCCAATGCTGAGAATTGTCTGGCACGCTTGGGTGGAAAACCACCTCAATGGTGTATTTGTCTGTTTTCAAACCTGGGTGTGGGAGCATGAGAGATGCTGAAATGGCCAATGAATCGGCCATGTCATTTTGAGCTCTTGGAATGGATTCAATCGAAAAAGCATCGAATTCTTCGATGCTGTCCCATACTGCATTACGGTAGTGCCTGAGCCTCTCATTTTTTACTTGATAAATCCTCTTGACTTGGTTTACAACCAACTCTGCATCACCTTGTACTTTTAGATTTTTAATTCCTCTTTCCCTTGCGGCTTGCATACCGAGTAGCAGAGATTCATACTCGGCAGTATTATTAGTGTTGAAAAACTACAATTTGAAAGAGAGAGGAATTACCTCCTCTTCGGGAGATATCAGCACAGCCCCGGCGCCACATCCACTAGTTGCTTGTGAAGCGCCATCAAAGCAAGGTCCAGATCTTATTAAGATCTTCCTCCGAATGAGAACACCGCTTTGTCCGTCTCGGTAGACAAGAAATAGTTCCCATCACGATGATTCAAAAAGGATTTGAGCTTTGGGGTCTTCGGAGCTAGTAACCAAGTATTTCTTTTGTGATTCTGGCTCTAATGTCTGCATTACACCTTTGACGGGAATTCTAGCCTTAGACCAGTCCATATGAATTTCTCCACCAACTTCGCTGCAAAAACTTCTTCCCAGCAAAATTCCATAGGCTGCTGGAATGTCGGCGACAAGGATGGTCATCTTTACCCTCTTATCAGGGAATGCCGCAAATGCAAATTGCGCGTCTTTAATTTGACCAATCAACGGAACCTGTTTGGTTTCCAAGGAATAACATCTAGCAAAGGGTTTGGTAAGAGTGAGGCCCAAAGCATGGGTGACTTTTGCCGGCATGACGTTATCCGAGGCCCCAGAATCAATTATGCAGTTACTCAACTTGTGACCATTGATTAGGAGAGAGAGATAGAAAGGCTCTATCTTGCACGATGCGGATGTCGAAGCAACATTTATGCGAGATTCGGGAGGAGTGGAAAGGATTCATTTTGGGAAACTTGCTTAGGTATAACAAACTTGACTCTGAATATACTTGGTCAATCTTACAAGCGTTTGTTCGGGATTATTTGAAGGTACTTAGCTTCATACATTTGGATCTTGGTCTTTTTAGCATGATCTATGATATCAAATGTGGCCAAGGGTTTGCATTGGTGAGGAATGAGTCCCTCACTCGCGATGGTGGGCAGGATTACCGATCTTAATAGGAATATGAGGGGCTGATTTGGAGGAGAGATGGGGGAAAAGACTTCTTTGTAAAAGACTTAACAGGAGTTGAGTAGGAAGAGGATTACCTCTTTTAGCAATGGTCGGAGCGTGTTTGGGCGGCCTTCTCCTTCTACGCACGTGGGCAGCAATCTCTACTTCTTTTCTTGCGAGCGGGTAAAAACAGCATATGATTGTCCACTTGCATAGCCACGAGTACCCTCCTCTTCATTAGATTCCTCCTCATCAAATTCCATATATCCAATAGTAGAGTCGCCCGGTCGGTTCATCGACATCTTGATCATCTTCGCCTTGAGACGAAGGTTCTTCATAATCTTGCTCTTCCTCTTCGATTTCGGCGGAGCGTTGACCGGGAGGAGCTTCAAGCGCTAAACATGGAGCGATCGCGAGTAGCGCGGCTTTGGGAACCATTGTTGGGAAGGAAACTCCTTCGTGGAAGATCCCGGTATGAAGAATTAGAAGCACTGGGTCATTTGCTTCTTCAATGCGAGCAAATCGTTCACCATCTTTTGGAATCTTTGGATTAGACGAAGTAGTAGGCGAAGGGTCTAAAGCTTTGGACTTGGATGATTCCTTTTTCAATTCACGGATATTATCAAATTATCTTCTATATGAATGGCGGCCGAGCGAGAACTAAGGTAGCTACTCGCTCTTGGAGGAGCAAGAAACTAACTTTTGAACTCATAGCGTTTACGAAGAAACACTTACGATTCTCCGGTGTTGGAAGCATGGCAACAAGAACACGGTTGATTAGTGCATTGAACGGGTGATAAAATCGCATGGTCTCATTAGCCTCTTTCTTGGTGAGTGATTCATGATAATAATGCAAACACATCCTCACGAAGGCTTGTACTGTCTTCAAAAGCGTCCCGCAAGGTGGCCTAATCGGTGATAGATCCGGTAGACAAATGTCTGAAACCATTCGATTCTACAAGCCCTTGTAAAGTTTCGAGAAAAAGGTGGTGATACATCCTCATGAGTCACGTCCGGAGATCGCATGACATGATGAATGTAAATATGTGGGAATCCATGCTTTGATTTCCGCTTCCGTCGAATCTGGGAAAATTATTTTGATTTCCGTGAGGGAGCGCGTGAACCTGGATGTGGTAGTGCGAGAGGTCCATAGCATTCCCCCATGGTACCGCCATTTGAAAGGTGGAAAGAGAACACAAGCTGGAAGGGTGGTTCCACCGAGCTTGAGTAAAGCACTACAAAGGGCGTGAATGCCCCCTGCGAAAGATTCTTCCTTCGTGGAGGTGAAACACTCTTGGATGACCGATCGGCCGAGCTTAGCGTTGAAAAGCGTCTGCGGTGTTATGCTGAAATTATGCCTTTGAAGCGGATCGAAAGTAGGATCAGCTTCTCCATGAGCTCTCCTCTGCGTGTAAAGGGCTCTCCTCGCGCCACGTTTCTTCCGATCTCTGCGATATTTGAGCGCTTGATTTAAAGTTTCTTTTTTTGTACTTTTGCTGATTTTTGGTTTTTCACAAAAACTAGCGGAGACACTTTTCTAAATATTTAAAAACTATCCTCTTCATAAAAAAAAAAACCGATTGCGGTTAATGAAAAATAATAGCGAGGATAAAATGATGGAGAAGATTAGCAAGCTGATTTTCGATCTGGTTTTGGCTTTTGAGAGGGTTTCAAACTTTTGGTAAACAGTCAAAAATTCAGATCTACGGCAATATGCTAACTTCTATAAAAACTCAGCGAACTAAAGATCTCTCACTAGGCACGATCTATGGATCTCGAGAAGAAAATTTTGATTCGGAGCACTTTTGCAAAATTTTGGGTTTTGACAAAAGTTAAAATTTTGCAAGCAAGCGGTGATTTTTCGATTTCTTATCTTACCACCTTCATAGATCGATAGATCCGTTCGATCCCAGTGAGTCACCAAAAGCTGTTGGTCCGAAAATGTCGCTTGGGCAGATCTATGGATAGACGAGCCAACAGTGTGCGAGGCATAGCCCCTGTCAGCTGAAAGCTGTTTTATTGCTATTCTACCAGCGGGAATCTTGTGCAAATCTCACAAGATTCTACGCCTTGGGGTTGGGATCTCATCCCAGAGATTTCTTTTCGAGCTGCGAAGAGAAAGGAATGAAAAGAGAGGAGGAAGAAAGAACAGTCCGAAGGAGAAAAGAAATGAATTCCAAAGCGAAAGGTCGGAAGATTTATGTTTTGGGATTGGTAGTAAACAAAGCCAAACTTAATCACATAAACGACCAAAGCAATCTTGATGAGCAAATGACAGAAAAGTAGATATGAATCTAACAGAATAAACACGTACAGATCTAACATAAGAAAGTTCTGACACATAACACAGGTATTCAGCACAAAGTCTCAATATTTGTATTACTGTTTTCTTCTATTACAAGAAAGCTCAAAGTCTTTCTCTCCTCACTTCTATTTTCATCTAAAAAATGTCCACACTTGAATACAACAAGTATTCCAATATTTATAGAAGAGGAGAAGGAAAGAAGGCAAAAAGGAGCCAACCACCTATTTACAAAGATATTTACAAAATATCTAAAAGTCATGTTGACTTTTGACAACTTGATGGATGACATCATCCCATGGTGCAACATGGATGATGTCATCATTTGTGTCAACATACTTTAGACATTCCCGACAAGAAATTCGAAGAAGAGAGAGAAGAAGAAGAAGAAGAAGAAGAAGAAGAAGAAGCTACTCTTCGTCATCATCCTGCGGCCGAAAGGGGGTAGCCTACTTTTGTTGCTGCTCAGGTGACGAGATATGGAACTGAGAGCAGTATTCCAAAAACTTGTTGATCATTGGCCCAAATTGATCCTGGGAAGGATCCTTGTGCCGTTTGCTGATCGCCTCACAAGTCTCCCGCTCATCTATGAGCTTCGCGGGGAGTTTGGAATAATCCTTTTCCGCCTCAATGAGGAACCTAATGAAGTCCCTACAGGCCAGCAGGTTGTTGATAGATTCTGGGTCAAATGTGACCTCTGGCCCCGTTCCTTGAGAAGCGATCTCCCTGAAGATCCGGATAGTTTCATCAGCTTTTCTTAAAGTAAAGGAAGGAGTGAGTAACCCCGGTGACATATTAAGAACAATTCATTCCATTTGGTGTATCGCATCCGGGCTTCTTCCTTGACTTTATCAATCTTTTTTAGAACAAATTCTAGCTGATCTATCCGGTAGCCCGAGTGGACATGACCTTATTGAGGGCCCTTGGATGGCGAAGACGCCGAATTTGACCAAATCTTGACTAAACAGTCGAACATTTGTTGGAAGGTCTCGTGTTGCGATGGCATGGTCCAGCTCTTCGATATGGGCCCCGCATTAACGCCTCTTTGGAGCTCCTTGTTTGCCTTCCGATATTCAAGTATAAGTTGGAGAATTCGCGATCACTTTTCGTTGTCCTTAAGGATTTGACTCCTCCAAGCGGAAACGGCCATTCGGTTGCTCACCGATCTTTGCATACTTGTTGATTTTCTCTGGTGAGAAGCTCAAAGTCTCGGCGGTAGTTGTGGGGCGCACTACCCATCTTCTCGTAAGGCACGGAGCAGATATTTGTTTTGCTCCTTTAGTAGCCTTTTCTCTTCCTTCATTTCTTTTAGTTTCTTGCAGAGGGCGTCAATGCGGAAAGAGCCTCCCCTATGAGACTTTTAGAAGATGTCCCCATTGTGACTTGGGTCACAGTAAAATCATCGAGAGACAGATCCTTTTCTCTTTGAGGGATCGGGGTATGCTATCTCCATAATTCTCTCTCCTGCAAAGCACTTTGGGAGAAGCGTGTGATAGGCTTTGCTTCTTTGCCCCCTTGGATGAGATCACGGAGAAGTCCATCGGAGCGATGGGAACTTTCCTCTTTGGTGACTTAAGCCGAGAGATCCAGTGGAACTATGGTAGAAGGACCAGAGATAGAAGAGGAGGAGCTGCAGTGAGAAGAGGGGAAAAACGTGGAGACACGAGGTAAGGCGGCATTGAGAGAATAGCCGAAGAAGTGTCCACGGGAGGAAGGGAGGCTGCGTAGGCTGCGGAGGACATAGGAAGGGAAGGGAGGCGGAGATAAGGGAAGAAATGGAGGAGAAAGATCGGCGAGGGAAGAGAAGATAGACGAAGAAGCGGGGAAAGAGTAGAAGAAGGGGGAGAGGACACGACCAAAGGAATGGTCGCTTGAGACACCTGAGGAAGGGGAGGAAGAGAGGAAGAAGGGATAGAAGGGACCTCGGTTGCTGTTGCTGTGCCGACATCCTGAGTGGATGGGCCCATGGGAACATCCTCTCGTTATTTCTTCCTCTAGAGTTATAACTTGTTCTTGTGTTGTGGAAGGAGGACTTTCAGGAGCTTCTTCTTGGGTGGTATTGGACTCACCCTCTACGCCTTTGCCTTTAGGCTACTTTTTGGATCGTGGAGGTGCATTACCCAATGGGGATGTTGTGAAATCAACCCCGAGGTAGATTAGTCTGTTCATTCGGCACCAATGCTCCGTCTGCAAAGTCTCCTTGACTCTCTCCTCGGTGTCTAAGGGGCCTTGTTTCTATCAATAGGCGGAAAGGGCCAATTGTCTCCATCTCGTATCCGTATACACCTTATCTACTTCATCTTCCATGGTTTGGAAGCCTTTGGGGACAATGGCTATCCCGTATTGAATGATTTACGCAATGCTGGCGAGAATCATCCTTCTTTCGAGTTCCACCTCATGGATGATGTCAATATAAATGTCCTCAATTTGAGGGACATGGATTGGATCAAGCTTTGCGCTTGCTTGGACAAGCTCCTTGGGTGAAGGTAGGTCTAGGCTGGGAAGTCGTGTTTCAAATTGAGTAACTCCAGCTCTGTGAACATTTCCTTCGCTTTTTGGTGGGTAAAGCATGTGTATCGGCCTACCGTGAGGGGGAAAGGAGTTCCACCCTTCTTTCTCTTAAGGCATTTCTCGTGGTATGTGACCAGCTGTCTTGATAGCTCCATCAGAATCAGTCTAGGCCCGGCATACCTCGGTAGCCTGGTTGGCTCTCCCAAAAAGTTGGCAGCCCTTAGATAGGTGAATGTGGGAAACTGGGTGAACAGGGCCCCCATTTCTCCGTGGCTGCCACTATGCTTTGGTTGTGCGACTATAGGTCATATTTGGCCTCAGCAGGCGAGATGACGTGATAGAAAAACACGTCGTTGACCTTTGTGAGGCGAGGGATGCTATTCTCCAGCCTTAACTCTGGATAGTACTCATATATTCGACATGTGGCCAAACTCCACTCGCGCCAGCACTGGATAATCCTCTCACGATGCCGCAAAGCGTAGACCACGTGAGGAGTTCATATGGAATACCCCCAGTTGTCTTTGAATTATTGTAGCTACCTTGGGAGATGGTGCTGCTTATAATTTCTCCCAAAAGCGTTGATTAGGCATATTCTTGTTCATTGTTTCCAAGTACCTCAACATCCATTTGTGGAAGTAATGGGCGTCGAAAGCCCAAAGACCCCTCGGGAAGGTAATGGTATCGCTTGAGCTCTTCGAGAAGTCACTGCGGTGGATGATGCTGGGGCCACCGGGTTACTACCTTCTTGTTTTGAGATAGACCTCATTCATCGATTGCATGCATTTGATCCTCGTTGTCGTCCAGGCCTTATTGCATTCTGCATGACTAGTAGCCACAAAGTTCCGGTGGTGAGGGATGCGAGTATGATCTCAAAGTGGCGGGAAGTGAGGTCAATGACTACCTCGCCTTTGTCATTTACGACACATCTTGTGTCTTTGTTGTAACACTTTGGGCAACCACCATTATAAATTCATTGTTGGACGGCGTGTAGGATTCCCGTGAAGTGCGGGGCAGCGCTTGCTATTAGTTTGTCCATCCATGGACTCCTTGTAACTTTTTGAGTTCGACCCAAAATTCTTCCATATCGATATGCCCCGACCCCGAGTCTCGACGTCCATGCTGCACTCGGCCTGGGACTCGGGCATTCTGACCCTCTGATATTTGTATTTCATTTCTTCCTCTGTAAGCTTAGCCTTTCCTTTCGATTTGATAGGTCTCTTGCTGGATGTTGACATATGTTCTTCCAAGTTTATTTGCTGATCTGCATGAAGAAGAAGCGAAACCCAACGTAGAAAGGTTGTATCAGTCATTTGATTTCCCATTGAAGTGCTAACAGAAGAAAGAGTTAGTTATTTTCAGGCTCAGGGCGCAGGGCACATGAAAAGTGCAGCTTACAGGGCTAAATAGGTAAGGCACACAGGAAGAGGGTGTTGCAAGGATAAAACTGGCGCCAAAGGTGCATGGCGCATGCATACTGCAGATTGCATTTTATAAAGGGCGCATGAAAAGTGTGTGTTACATAGTGACAGGATATGCCCTTTGGCGCATGGAATTTTCATGTTGCATTGGGATTTGGTGCGCCCTTTGGCACATGGATGGTTCATGTAACATAAACTTTTTGTGTGCAAAGGGAACATGGCGCGTGCACAAAAGGTGTACACAACATGATGTTATTGTAATCGGGGATGCGCTGCGCCATGAAATACTTGTACTTGCATGTGCAGATAAAGCCGTGTTGCATGGATCTTTGGGTGCACCATCGGCGCATGAAAATGTGATGCAGCGAGGAGAGATGGTGCGCCGAAAGGGGCACAAGTTTAGCACTTGTAGCATATGAAAGAGGCGCGCCATGAGGGCGCAGAAGCTAATGATTCAACAAGCATGATGGGTGTGCCATTAGCGTGAGTTTTGCTCATGTTGCGAGGGTGGCGAGATGCGCCGAAGGAAAAAGAGGGAAACAGTGAACTAAATCAGCATCAAAGGGATCTTTACATGGTTTATATTTCTTCTTCTCCTCTTTTCCTCATTGTGAGCCATTTGGATAAATGAAATGGTTAAAACCGGGGGTTCAAACCATTGTTTCTAGGATGACATCCTCCTCCAAGCAGATCTGGAAAGAGGAAGATAAGGAAAACTGACATGCTCGGGGGAAACTCAACACATGTACACAAAAACCAAACCAGCAAAAAGAAGCACTATCTAGCAAAACTCACGAAAAGAGACAAGAGCACATACCCGGATAAATAGCAAAAATCTGGAAAACGGGTCCACAATGCGTTAGAAAACGGAGGCGGTGCTGTGAGAAGCTCGAGAGAATAAAAATTCCGTGATTTGATGTCAGTGATAATGACATTTAGGCGCGCAAATTTTATATATATAGGTGAGCAGTCATTAATGCACCACCCACTTTGTAAAGGCGCATGAAAAGCACTTGTCGAAGGGAAAAGCGTCGCCCTTTGGTGCATGAAAAGCGTTTGTCGAAGGAAATTAAGCGCGCCTTTGGTGCACCAAAAGCTATGTCGACATGAGATTATGTGCCCTTTGGCACACCAAAAGTGGTGTTAACACGAAGTTATGTACCCTTTGGCGCACCAAGACATGGCGCACCAAAGATGTGTTAACATGAAGGCGCATGCGCCTTGGCGCACGCAGAGAAGACTCAACATTCTTTGGCGCACCTAAAGATGTGTTGACACCTTTGAAAATCATGCGCCAAAGGTTTTTAAGGGGGCGCACCAAAAGGTGGTGTTACATAGCAATTCCATGCGCCCAGCCAAAAAAGACTCAAAAAGACTTAGTTCGAAAAACCAGATTTCCCGGGAGGGATTTTGCAACGTTTCGAACACAAGGGATCCCTTACGAGGGATCGGAACAAAATTTCGGTATGGTTATCGGTAAAATTACCCTTGTCAATTTTACGGGATAACAGGATCCCATCGAGACTTGGAAATGCAATGGACTCTAAGTATTACATAGAGTTAATCGACACCAGAGTTACTTTTGACGTCATTTTGTTTTTCATGTCGAGCCTACTTGAATCATCACTCAACTGGGCCTTGAGATTTGAGCTATGGTTCGATCATGATTAGTTTACATTAAATCCTCATGAGCTATCTCCACTACTCTTTAGTTGATCGACTCAACTTAGTGCTCATCATCCTACCATTAATATCAAGAGCCCTTTACGAGCACGAAACTAACCTTTTTCATTGTGTGGCGAGATCCTTATGCGATTCAATCTTCTCATTCTATCTATGTATTTAAGATGTCAATTTTACACAACTCAAGCCACCCATGACTTGCCTTTTCATGCCTTGTGTGACGAGTTCACCACTTGAAAACCACCTCATTATCTTCATTCAACCCCTCACTAAGTTCCACTCGAGCCGTTTTATGCATGTTGTGACACACACGAGCTCACGCATTATGATTCGAGCATGCACGACTGCATCTCCTTGAGATCATCGAACAATGTGACCAACCTCATTTTGAGATCCCCATGACTCCCATACCATTAGGATGAGTTAATTAGATTGGCTCACACTTGAGCCATGCATTGAGCACTAGTTTAAATCCCTTCATCCTTTCATTCTATGCACAACTCAAACCCATGATCTCTTCACATTCCTATAATCACGCCAAGTTGTTTTGCTTCAACGAATCACACAAATACTTCATCCATGATTGCATAGTCCGACCAACGAAACCCGCTCAATCTTCTTAATAGATTCTAATGAGATTGTTGGTATGTTGACCAAAATTGAGCGGTTGAGTTGACCTTACCTTGGAAATCATTGAGCTTGAAACCTTATAAACCAACTCACCTATGCACATATAGTGACTCGGTTCCATACAAAGCTCGAACTTTGTATAACTTGAGGCTTGCCAACATTCTAAGAAAAGCTTGGAGCTCATGAGCCTCACTCTTGCATGTTCTTGAAAATATCTCAACTTTGAGCTCACCTCCCCAGAAATCATACATGATCCACTTGTAAAGCAAGTTAGACCGAGCCATCACGTGAAAACCCAACTCATCTTGCCGAGAAGCTCGTGAAGCTACTCAATGAGCTATTCTAGCTTATACCTTTCAAACCTGATTTTTTTCTAAAAATGACTTTCTTAGGATATTCTCAAAAGTTAGAGTAATGGGAACATAATAAGACCCCTCAAACTTCATTTCCCAATGTTGATCATATTTTCCCTTGATGACTAGAAGTGGGTCCATGATCTTGGAGTTTTGATTCAGGAAAACTTGGAACCTTTAAGTCCCAAAAAAGGGGGAGACTAGCTCAATATGACTCTAAAACTACCCAGGAACACTATAAACACTCCTAAACACAAAATTTACTTGTAGACCCCGAAATTCCTCATGAAGGACTCTTTTTCAGTCCTAGAGCACAATAGGCCCCCATTGTCCAATTTTTCCCAAAGGGGAAAAATTGGATAACATTTGGCGACCTCTTGGGGATGTTTGCCTACTAAGCACTAGTCCAGTAGCCTTAAGCCATCCATTGGGAATGGAGTCACCATTGATATCCCAAAACTGATCTTGAACCGTGAAATTCATGTTCTGATCTACGAACACTACTACATCCTAGACTTGTGGTAGGATTTTTCTCGAGTGTGAAGTACTTGAACGATGATTATTTGACATACGCATAACACACTACAAAATTCATAGTAAAACACTTGTTGGTTTTAGACATCATGGAACTCTATTAAAATTTTAATTTTTCCTTCTTTTGAAAATTCCACCTTCGACACACTATGCAAGAACAATTCCAAAACACAAAACAATAAACAATGTGCAAATTAATTGGAGGAAAACACCCAAATAAAGCATGCAGTAGAAAACTCTCAAAAAACAAGCTTTGCGATGTATCCCATTCACATGAATGTGTAGTTATTCTCCATTGAGCCTAGATAGGAAAAATGAATTTGAATCCTTACAACTTGTAATAATATATGATCTGCTCCAGAGATCTTCAAACTTGGCATGCATACGGTTTGGATCATTAGCATCCCATTTGAGAACTAAATATTCCTCTTGAAAATTCTGTTGGGACGCATTCTTGTTAAAATATTTCTTAACTTTGAGCTTGATGTTATTCCAAATTCTTCATTTCCTTGTTCGAACTTCTTCTAACTCCATGAGCTCAGCAAACTTTGATTGTCATAAGATCACTCTCCATAACCTCAAGATGATCTTTAGGAAATTATTATTTGTTAGTGCTTACATGAATTAGTTTGGTTGGTTAAATTATTTTACCGTAATATTATAAATGGGTTATTTGTTTATGTATTTGTAGGAGGTAGTTTTCCTACCTCCATGTCTATATAATAGCCATTATAATAGCGTAATAAAAAAATGTAGCAAATACCGAAGATTGTTTGTGTTAGATGCACGTTCTCTTTCATCCAGTATCGAAGTGATATGGAGAGCAATATGGAATTATGAGAACTATAAGGGAGTTCTGCTACTAATTTTTTTCCCTGCATATGAAAGTTTTTTTAATATTTACATCTTGATACACTTTTAAGTATTGGCGTATAAAATTTTGGATTATGTTTCTCAAATATATAGGTGTTTTCATTTAGCATATTTTTCCTGCGTCTGTTGTAGATCCATATTTACAAGACAACATTCCTATCATGTCAAGGTCCAAAATGAATATGCAAACAATTTACGTAGGAGGATTTATTGCCTCTCGGCTTGAATTTTTTTCTTGGTAGAGGCTACACTATTAAAGGAGAAGTTCATGAGCGTGATGATGACAAGTATGAACATCTTAGAGTGTTGGAAGGATCCACAAAGAGACTTCATCTTAGCGGAGAGCTCATATTCTCGATTATGGTATGTTGGTCACTATGATTAGATGATACAACAGTGTCTTCCATTTGACCTTCCTAATTTGAGAGGACCTTGAACAAGTGATTAATCTAACCACCGACCATTCTCCATGCATGGTTTCTGACTTCAAATATTTTCCTCACCCAAACTTTTCATGCAAACAACTAGCTCCATGTAATCTTTGCTATGTGCAATCTCTACAATTTACCTGCGCATATCAATGTGAATCACTTAGAATATAAGCCAATACGCCACTCATCGAGATTATTTATTCTTTCAACAACAAGCTTACACATGGCACACCAGATCTGGAGTCAACCATTTGAAAGAACAAAAGAGAAATTTCCTTGCATCCATGCGAAGCGAGTGAATCCATTTGAGTCAAATTTTATTTTTCTTTGTATCGTATTTGTTCTCGATTTTTTTCTTTATACTATCTTGTTTATTTATTTATATTTTTTTCTTCGTTTCTCTTAAATATGGTCCTTATTAATTTTACAAATCAATTTTAATTAATGTCTTTCTAATCGTGTCGATAGTTGTTTGTAAGGTGTGTGTCATTCAATATAGTCATTGTTTAATGTTGTTATTGGATCATTGTGTAATTGGAGTAAAAATTAATTAAATAGTATTTGTTTTTGTTGTCTTGTAAATTGTGATAAGTATATATATTTATATTTTTAAAGTTTAAAGTTTAGTATTTGTGTCAAATCGGTTGATGTTCTTAAAATGTGTCAAGAGTCATCCATAAAATATTGTGTATAGTTTTTTTGCGTCTCTATAATATTGTCTTGTTTTTTTCTTTTGTCTAAAATTGAGTCAAATATTTTTAAGTCATTTTGTGTCCGTAAAATTTTTATAAAAAAAAAAAAAAATTACCTTACGGACGCATTTTTCGGTGAAATCCGAGCGTCTGGCAACCATTGACCCTCAAAGTCAAATTTTCTAAGCTAGTAACATGAAACTAGAGGATGGAGGCACTGAGAGGTGGAGATTAATTGGAAACCTCCTATCGGTCGCCAAAGACAAGGATTCTGCTATGGTGACATGTGTGAGTGTGTGGTGTTTTCAAAATAAATGTGTTATGGAAACTTCACATTGTGGGGGGAAATGACACAATGTTTCCGTTTGAGTTGATTGATATGTATGGATTCCAAAGTAATCTCTTGAAGGTGAAGACATGATGATAGCTAAAGTAATTGCACATCGTGATATGGTTTGGGGTAAACCATTTGAAAACCTCTTTTGTCTCGGTTTTTGGTCAACCGATAGAAAACCATATCTCTGTCTTGGTTTGTGATAATCCAATAGAAAATCACACAACTCTCGTTTTTGGTTATCGATGAAAACCATCTTTGTCTTGGTTTGTGATCAACCAATGGAAAATCACACCATCATGAAATTAGGTGCAGTGCAAAATGGATGTTTTCCCCATGTTCACACTAAGGGGGAATGTTAGGAAATTATTATTTGTTAGTGCTTACATGAATTAGTTTGGTTGGTTAAATTATTTTACCCATAATATTATAAACGAGTTTTTTGTTTCTGTATTTATAGGAGGTAGTTTTCCTACATCCACGGATATATAATAGCCATTGTAATAACATAATTAAAAATACGAAGATTATTTGTGTTAGATATGCATGTTCTCTTTTAGCTAATGTGCGAACTCCAATGAAGGTAATTCCAAGGATAGCAGAAGTTTAACTTCTCTTCTATATACCAACATGAAAGGATTTTTGATGGCTCTTTTAGGTGTGATCTGATCTTCTCATATAGTAGTTTTAAGATGTGTATGCCAAGTCCTCCCGTAGGTTTCCATTGTGCATTTGATAATCTATATGAGATTCTTATTACTAGACTCGACCCAATCCATTTCCTTACAGATAGTAATTGGATGAATTTTTGAGATAAAATCTTAACAACCCATTCAACAAGCTTCAAACCAAGAAACTCCATTGCGTTATCTGAAATAACTATAAATGGAACACCAAACCTTGTCATTATGCTTTCAAAAAGGTTAAGAACAACCTTTTCATTTCCCTCCTTGATGCCATATCATCTATCCATCAAGTTAAATAATTTGTTGCAGTAAGGACCCACTTATTTCCATCACTACATGGAGGAATAATCGTCCCAATGAAATCCAACCCTCATTGAAAAATAGTTAATTGACTTGAATATGTTGTAGTGGAAAGGGTTGATACCTTCTATTTCCCAGTGAAAAGGTGCATTCCTTGCACTTGTTTACCCAAAGATGGGTGTATTTGGAAAAATATGGAAAATAGTATCCAAATCTAATGATCTTTACAAAAGATGTTCATGTAGATTAATGCCCTTTCGATAGACCATTGTGAAAATTTTACAATATCTTAGTCACATGCTCTTGACCTATACACAAAGGAGAACACCATTCAAATCCTTGTGAAAGAGAACATTATCTACCAGAACATAAGGAATAGACTAAAGATGAAAGTTCTATCTTTGGGTCCTATCCATGTCAATAGGATATGTTCCTAAAAGAAGGAAGGCCTTCATATTTAATAACCAGTCAACCTGATCATCTCCTATATCATTATTTAAAAGCATCATGGCTTATTCACTTTTTGATTCCAAGTCTGCAACAAGATGTTGAAAAAAACATTTACCTCTGACTAGCTTGGTAACCTTGATGTGCACGTCATACTCCATCAACTTGGTAATCCACCAAGCACATTTCTCATCCATATCTTTATTTAGCAAAAAATGCTTAACACCTGGATGGGACACCATCAAATAAATTCTATTATTGGAAAACATGTTCCTAAAATTTTTAAAATCTGAATGACATCAAATAAGTAATTTTCAACAAATGAATATTTGAGCTCATAGTCTTTTAGAGATTGGTGAAGAAAGCAATTGGTTGTTCCATTAGATCATCATTCTGCTGAGTGAGGATCCTAGAAATATTTTCCTGACTTGCAAAATCATAGAGAATAAAATCCTTATCAAACCTTGGATTCACCAATGTAGGCACTTGAGAAATGGTTGTCTTAATGGCTTCAAATCTCTCCTTTCCTTCCCTCATCCATGAAAAAGGAATATTTTTCTTCAACATGGTTGTTAATGGTTTAGCTAAGGTTGTGAACTAAGGAATGAATCTCCGCACAAAATTTATCATTCCTAGAAAACTTTGAAGATATTTCTTATGACTTGGGAGGGATAGGGACAAAATTGAACGAATCCTAGCACGATCGATAGAAATTCCTTCGGCTAAAACCACTAGTCCCAACAACTTACCTTCATGCACAGTGAAAATACACTTCTTAGGATTAAATGAAACCCCAAACTCCTTACACCTCCTAAAAAACTTTCTTAGATGTGTAATTTGATCCTCCGAATGCTTGGAATAAATATTTATATCACCAAGATATACCAAGATAATTTCATTGATCAACCCCTTAAATGCCATGTCCATATCTCATTGGAAAGTAGCTCCGGCATTAGATAATCCAAACAACATTTTGTTGTAGGCATATGTACCCCACTTGGTAGTGAAATCCATTTTGAACTGATCAAATTCTTTGACCAAAACATGATTATAACCCGAATATCCATCAAGAAAAGAAATCCTTTGAGCTCCTGCCCTTTGTTTGAAGGATTTGATCCATAGAAGGAGATAATAGTCCATTATCGAAGCCGGTTTAAATCCCTGAAGTCCACACATAACTAGATTTCTCCATTTTTCTTCCTCATGGGAACTAGGTTATCTACCCAAGAGGAATTATTGATTGGAAAAATAATACTAGCCTCAATAAGCTTGGTCATCTCCTTTCTCATCAGTGGCTCAATCTTAGGATGTCTGGTCTCTAGTTTTATTGAACGAGTTGGCATTAGGATAGAGTTAAATATTATATTGTGCAAACCTAGATCAAAACCATCCATATATTTATAACTCCATTGGAAGACATCATTTAACTCTTGAAATTTTTGACAAAAGCTTTTGTTTCTTGAGATACACACCTTTCCAATCTTTAAAAACTTCTCCTTTGCTACTTCTACCTCTTCAAAATCATCTTCTTTAACTACCATGTTAGCATTCTGTCTTCTAGCCTGATCATCCGAATTAAAAATGGACTCAAGATTAACCAAGCCTTTTGGTATCTTGTTGATTTTCAATTGTATAATCTAGTCACTATATACTTCCTACTGCATCTTAGCTTGATTTTTGCAACAAATTTGATTCTTCTTGCGAGAAAAAGAATGATTTTTGTATGACTATCAAAAACTTGCCAACCACCGCATTATCAAGAAGCTGAGGTTGAATGACCATTTTAACAGTTGTTTCCCACCTTTCATAATATAAGTAGGGACATCATATTGTGAGCCGATAGTTCTGGTGATCAACATCTTGGTTTTGATTTCTAGGAACCACATAGATTCTGAAAGCTTCAAAATATTTAATAAAATCTAGACCCTATTCTTATAATACTTTAATAGATCATTTTTGATGCACTATGGGATCTTACCTGATGTATAACCAATTCACTATCACCAAAAACAGTCAAGGCTTTGATCCCTTTCTTTTGAGCCAACTAAATTCCTTGCACAAGAGCTTCATATTTGGTGACATTGTTGGTGTAACTAAATTGTAGTAAAAAGATGAGAAGTATTTATCTCCTTCTGGAGAAATTAACACGACACCAACACCTACTCCATTTTTACTCCTTGAGCCATCAAAAAATAGTTTCCAAAGTCCTCCCAAATTATTTTGGGTTTTGACAAGTTGTGGTATAACTATACCTTCTTCATTAATGCAATACGTACTCAAACCCCATCTCTTCTAAAATTAGTAAACCATCTTCTTCTTACGCGATTTGCATCAACATAAGGATCAAACTGATGTTCTACACTTACCTCATCTAACATAGTATCAGGGACCTCTTCCACAAGAGTGGTTGGTTCATGATCAAAACTTCTTCCTCTAGATCACGAATGGTATAATTCCCATTTATAAGACCAATGGTATAGGGATCCACATGATTATGAAAAATTGGCTCTACCCTTATAGTCACTTTAGTTCTATATCGAGTCCTGAGGATCATATGTGACTAATCATCGATAATTAAGAACCCATTTTTGTAGTGAAGCCTCATGATAAGCATATGACGAAGAGAGGGAGAAGATCAATAACTGATATGTCTTGTGTGAATGACAAGATGAGACATGCATGGATAGTAAGTTGGAGTCCTTTGATGATTCCAATAGTATGAACTAATGTACCATCTAGCTGAACAACTCCTCGGATACCGATGTATATTGGATTCTTAGCACATATGTAATTTGCATGGGCATGGTGAACTATTAGCACCATATTCAATCATAAAATTATGTACCAAATTCTCACCAATAATCAGAGAAATATAGAATGGTGGAGGTTTATTATTCTTGGGAGAAACTCTTCCTTCCGATTGGTATAAACTTGTAGCAGTTGATGATCCACAATGTGTTACTTCGCTAGATGTGCCAAAACATTTTAGGGATTCCTGCAATAAATTCCTCTGAGAGGGAATTGAAATTTCTTCCCACATAGTAACATTCAAGTTGGTCCTTTTCATTTGTTTAACTATCTTTGAAGGGGATACTACCTACCTTTCCAACATTAAACTGTACCTTGAGATTCTCTTTTGGAAATTTCTTGTTGGGTCTTGTGATGCACTGAAAAATTGTCTTTCCTTACAGTCTAACTAGCTTTGCATTTTGGAAAAAATTTCCTACATCTTTATCAAATGCCACTTGTAGCCAAGGCTGGGAAGTGGATGCTTGATCAGCTTTGAAGGGTTGGGATTCCATTTCCCTATTTTTGAAATGATTTCTTTACGAAACTAGAAAATAATCCGTATTCAATCCACATAACATTTCCACTTTCCAATTCAAAAATTGGTTTCCTCATGCACTGTGGCTAGTGCACTCTTCTGCTTGTGTAGATGTATCCTCCACTAGCTTAGAAGGAACAAATATGCTTTAAACCATAAGATCTTGGCTAAAAACCCCATTGGGAAAAATATTTTGAACTAGATTAACACCACTCATAATCTTGAACTAGATTATTACGAATGAGTACAAGGATCTAGAAGAGCTAGTAATAAGAGGATTCCTAAAGTTCATAGGCTTAACATTTGAAACTTGGTTTTGAGATTGGTTATTACCTTGAGGGGGTTGTGAGATAGGCTGGTACTACTGATTTTATGGCTGATAAAGATGATCATCTTGAGAATTTTGCCTTTTGAAGGCCACAAGTGCATTCCCAAAGGTTTGTAGCAGTGAATTAACTTCAAAGAGATCATTTAAATAGGTTGGTGTAGACATGGTTGGCTCTTAGAGGATACCTGGAAGAGGAGTAATGGTAGGTTGGTTATTTGGGAGCTCTGGATACAACGACATTGGCGGTCTTGGAGCTATCTTTCCATCCTGAATCAAATAATTCTCCACTCTTATAGCAACTTCGTAAGCATCAGGAAATGTAGTCCCTCCCATAGACTGGATCATAACTGCTACATCATTGTTTAAATCTCTTAAATAGTACAAGAATGCATTATTGGGAGAAGGATTTATAAGTGTTGGAATCCTATTCCAAGTATTTTGGAATCGGAAGTTGAAATCACTCATATACTCTTAAGGGGATCTCTTTATTATAGTGAGCTTCTCCATGAGAGAAAAGTGATCACTCTTGTCTTGAATTGTTTACAGATATTCTCTCCTAATTTGTCCCAAGTGGTTATAGTACTAGCGTCTAATCCACGAAACCCTTTGAAGTGTTTTTCCTTTAAAGGAAGTAACATGAATTCTGACCGCAACATTGTCTTCGTAACATTATCAGCTTGTGAAAATACTAGCTGCATCAAGAATATGTTCCATAGGAGTAATATGAGTTTCCCCTATGTAAAGGGTAAACTTTTGAGTGTAAATAGCAGTATAAGAGCACATTGATCCAATTGGAGAGGATAGCTTGCATTGAAAGGAGGAAAGATTGGTTCCTTGTAGGGGCTGCCATAAAGCGGCGAGAGGTTGATTATTCTGGGTGGAGGAAAATTTACTGTAAGGGGGTCAAATGAAATCTACGGGGTGATGTTGCAACCAGTGATGTTGAAATACCTCTTCTCCTTCTCCTTAGGGAGATAAGGATAACTCAAAATGCCGATAAATTCATTTCCTTGAATAATCTCTTATCGAATTATTTGCATAAGTTAATACACTAAGACTTGAAGTCAGGAGATATGGAGTTTCAGTACTTTGGTTAGTGTAAATATGAAGAGAAGTACCAACTCAATCTCATAGGGTGTGCTAAAACTATTATCATCAAATATCTACACCCCCAAATGGCCAAGTGATGAATATGGCATTCGGTGTGATTGGGTAACATGGGATCACCTCTCAAGTTGTGGGACTTTCGGTCTTGAGGTGAACCTCCTTATAAGGCCAACTTCCTCTTCCGTAACTAAGCACTACACTACTCCTAATGCAATAAACATAGTTAACTAGAACTATACTAACATTTCCAAGGGATTAGGAGAGAGATTGCATAAAATAAACCTACACTAGGAATGGTGATGTGCTTAAGAAAGGGTTTTGCTAGAAAAATTTTCTATCTTCAAAAGAAATGAAATAATATTTTCATAGAATGGAGGGACAATTACATCTCAATTTAACAAGGTCATTCAAAACAATCTTTTAGGTAAAATAATTCAGCTAGCTACTATTTTTTACATTCTAAAAAGAGGTCATCCTATAGCATATTTTTCTAAACATAAGAAGATGTTGTATTTTCTTGGTGTCCCACACTTTCCTCATTCTCATTGGTCTGAAAGTAGTGGTTGGGATTGGGAAAAATGTGTAGTTATGATTGAGAAATAATACTTGAAAGAGAAACTTAAGTATGCACGATACATGTCTTTATCTATTGATGAGGTTACCATAGTATATAATATTTTTTGGGTCTATCTTTATCTTTATACTATTAAGATTCATGTGAGACAACCTCACTTACTTGATATTCATAATATGAAAGAGAAATCCAATGTTGAAAACCTTTGTAAACTGGTAATAATAAGTTTGAAGGAGATCGGTGGCATGGATGATTCTAAAATTATAAAAAAGTTGGTATGTGTTGGTGTAGATGGGGAATCTATAATGTAAGGTCATCATAATGGTCTATGTGTAAAAATCCAAACATATCATTTCCCATATATGATTTCCATTCATTGTATGGATCATAGAATGAATGTAGCATACAAAATAGTCAATAAATTTTAACCTATAGAAAAAGTTGATGAGCTTATTTGAGAGGTGCATGTTTATTTATTTCGTAGTCCTAAAAGGTTCATGGAATACCAAATATTTATATAATGACTGAAAAATGGGCATAAACTATTAAAATCTATTGACACTAGGAAGATCTTATATTATATCAACAGGTGCATAGGGTGTATGACAAGTATCAATCTTTATTGGGAGTAATATGACATAATCACATTAAAGTGAACAAGGCTCGGGATTTGATACATTGTTTAACTTATTTAGAGATATTAATGATCTTGTGTGGTATCCTTTCCATGTTGGATGAAATTTATCATTTAATTAAAAATCCCAAGAAATAACTATATTTATTACGGATTTTCTAGTTTGATGAAACTTGTTTGACTAGCAATTAAATATTTGTTTCTCAATGAGACTAGTTTTTGGGTCCAAAGTTTGATAGTGGGAATAATTTGATAAAGATTGGAAATCGAAGTATTTTTTGAGGTTCAACTTATTTGGAGAATTATATGTTTCTATAGGTGGATATGAGATACCATTGCACTTATTTTAAATAGTAAGCTGGTAAGGTTGAGAAGTTAAATATCACAAGGATGCTCTTTGATAATATTGTATCATTAAAAAGGGTAAGGTTAAGAGAAATTGTAGATTCCCTACTAGAATAAATAAGGGAATTTTTAATATGGATGTTTTAGTTGAAAGCAATGAATTTAGTACATCCCATTAGAATTGTGTCCAAAATGAATATCTTTTCATTAAGACTACTACAAGAGATTGAATACATTGATTCAACATTTTGTAAGCTTTGTTGATATGAAGCGAAACAAATATTCCAGGTATTTTAAGAAAGTATTGTTTGATTGATAAATCTCATGAATTCACCTCTCTGATGATTGAGTAGTTCAAAATTTTGTATAATCCCTTAATGTTTGGAGTAATAACCCAAGTATGGAAAAAAATTGGGTTAAGTATTATTTTTAGGAAACCATGACCAAGTTTTTCTCATTGGCTAAGTTATGTAAAATATTGATTTTGGGTTCATTTGAAGATGAGATAATTTTCAGCGCCTTAACCTTTATAGAGTCAAAATTACAAAACAAGCTTGACAAAAATTTAGAAAACTATTTAAGAATTTACATATCACGTTACAAAGTGAATAAATTTTCCTATGATAGGGCTTTGGGAATATTGAAGTCAATTAATAAAAGGAGAGGGGTTGATAACAATGCCACAAATACAACATGTGATTCTATTGGAGACAAGGATGGATCTATTACACCAATTGAATGTCAACAAAGTCGAAGAATTGTTCAACCAAATGGTAGAGATGATTCCACCTTCAATACATTGGAAGATTCCATTCATGGATATGTGATATAGATTTTCATATAATATATTAAAATAATTAGTAAATTATTCTAATAATATATTTTCCTTATTTTTATTAGTTTTTCAAAAACCACGGTAGAATTATTTAATCGATTTGCAATCTTCACAATAGAAATACATTGTTTAAAAAACACTTATGTTTCTCATACACCTACAAAGCATTAAAATTGAAGGTTTATCAGTTGTCTTTTGAACCACTATGTATTAAAATGAAAAATAATACTATTCCTCATCCAACTTTTTTGAGACATACCTTGTATGAAATAAATACAAAAGTGAAATAAATAATTTTCAAAATTAAATTACTCTTAATTACATCATACTTTGCAACATGTTCCACTCTTCATCTACATTAGAATTATAATTTGTTTCAAGTTAGAGTGAGTAATATGTAACATTATTAGTAATTCATAATTGAGTGGATATTTCATATATTGTTGTATGCAGATGAAACTTGCGATAAGGTTATCAATGGTTTAACAAAGTCAAGCAAATTTTGTCTCATCTACCTTCTCAATAATTTGGTTCTTCTCTTGTATCATTTTTTACTTCATGTTCTTATGGAATGCATTCTTGTTAATGAATTAATGTGCTTTGTCAAAAGGCATTGGAAAACCAATCTTTGTGAGATAGTGTACCTTTCCATGCAAATCTCATAACATTATTTAACACTTATTCAGTATGTGCATGTGCTTCACCTAGAATCACACACTTTTGAGTGATTGATGATGCCTTTATTGAGGCATAAATATGGTTTTGAATTCCTCGGATGTCATTTTTGTGTCACTAAATTTGTAGATAACTTCTAATTTTTACTTGTATACTCTCTTGAAGCCATCACTTTTTTTCTATCGTTATGTATTTACAGAGCTTTTGAGATTCCCCAAACCATCCATGAATTAAAACAATCTAATTGAATCAATAATTTTTAGTCTCTTTCCACCCATACATTGTCCCTCATATTAATTATTGTCTTTTTATAAAAATCGAATAGTTTTGAGTTGGAAGGATATATTTCCTTTTCTTTTTTCTAGTTTCTTGTACAATATTTCATTTTGTTTTATCTCTTCCTTTTGCAATATTCCCTTGAGTTTTCTCTCTTCCTCTAGGTTGTGTTCCCATTTTTGGATTTTTATTTCTCTTCCTTCATATCCTCTTTCCATTCACCCAACCTCTATCCTTAACTATCATACTTATCATTTCCTATAAATTTTTATTCATTTCTTCCAGTTTCACCTATACATGTTCATTCGCATCGACCAAAGTCATAGAGGAAGATTATTTTATTCTCTTTTCCAACTCACCGTGTTTCACTTGATTTCTTAGCGTTTCTTAGAAGATGACGAAATGGATAAGGTAATGGGCATAGGAGGAATACCTGTTATAGACGGTTGAAGGTTGTTGTGTGTGTATTGACTCCTCGATCTAGAGCTAACCGTGAGAGCTTCCTTTTGGCTGGGAGGAACTACATGAAAGAAAAAGCAAGACCACAAAATAGAAGTTAAATGATATATGGTGGTGGACTTGCCTAACATGTGCTAGTTCCAATAAGTATGATACTTCCTAGATGTAATCGAGTCCCATTTAAAATAAGTTAATGTAAACAATAAATGAAATCCTATTGTAGTTAAATGATTTAGTTATCTCACTTAAATACAACAAGCAAATCTAATAATAACGAGGATAAGCTAAAATTAGATGAAGGGAGAGATTAGGGTATGATTCGGATAGTTCGGGTCAATGGTCAAGGTGTTTGATAGTTTTGTTTAGGGTCAAGGTCGGAAACACAGAGACCTATGTCGGTATGAGGGTAGCCGTGCGATCACCGATAATTGGATAGGGGGTCAAAACAAGGGTTTGAGGGAGAGTTTATCGGGTTATTAGGAGACTGAATGAGGTTTTATTTAAGGTTCTAGTGAGGTCTAGGAGGGTAGCGAGGTTATGAGATGTGTTTAACGGGGTTTTGGTGGAGGTGAGGTGGGTATTAGATGAGTTAAGAGGGATGATATAAGGTCGGGAATTGTAGGGTAAACCGATGTTGGTTATGGGTAAAGCGATGCCGATCAACATGGAATACTCAAATTCCTACGAAATGGTTTTGGGTCTCCTTTGTGATTGCACAAAGGACAAGATTGGTCGAGAAAAGGTTCTAAGTGGTTTGAACGGGCTTTGGCACAATTTTTGCGGGGATGCGAGGTGTAGGTATAAAAATATGGTCCATGTGGGAGACTTAGATAGCAAAGTACATGCAGAAAACAAGAAATACAATGCAACAAGAAAGACAATAGAGAAGAGGATATGTTCTACTTACTTTAAAATTGGTGTAGATGGATGTGAGTGAGGGTTGGAGGTCTTGGTATGGCGAATGGTGTGGAGGAATCACCAAGTGTTGTAGAGCTCTTGCATGGACTACTTGGGCTCCTTCTTGCTTGGTTCCAGTCAAATCTTGGCTAGGATGCATCTTTGGATGGTCTCACGGATGGATGTTGGATGTACTGTGTGTGAAAGAATGTTGTTCTACTTGCTTGCATGCAGATTGCAAATTATGGATGTCTAACCTTGAGAATGAGGTCAAAGGGGAATTAATGGTAATCGACGGTGGTTACGGGCTAATGGCATCGGTTTAGGGGTGACCAAAGACATTGGTTAAGGCGGGATTCCCTAGGCATGCTAAAAATAGGAGATCATGGCTATAACGGTTGCTAGATCTCACTATTCATCCGACAAAATGGAGTGACCATTGTCTTTGCGAGAATGAGATGTAGGCATTCAATTTTAGGGTGTTATTTAGGTTTTAGTTGTTTATGGAAACTTACTAATAATAGGCTTAGGGTGAGGTGTCTAGGTGAGGTGGCTTGGTAAGGTGGAGGGTAGGTATTTATGTGGGCATTATCTCAACTAGGATATTTAAATAATAAATATTGTGAGGATAATGAATTAATTAAATTAATATTATAGGAATGAAAGGGGCCATGGTTAGGTGAATGTTTTTAGGTTGATTAATTAACAAGAGGCTAAGGGAAAATGACCTGATTTTGATGTCTACATTTTGCCCCTTTTTTATTGCCTAGCTTTTACTTAAAGCAGCCGACAAAAATAAGATGTGGTTGCCCCATGTGTGGGTGAAGATGATACCACTCAAACCATGGGGTAATGAGGTAAAGATCAAATCAGGTGGATAGGTAAATGAGCCAAGGTCAAAGGTAGTGTGCAGGTTGAATGTACGCACATGTATAAATTATGGCATGGTACCTGAGGTTGAAGAGCTTGCAAACTCTACATCATCTAAGGTCGAAAGGGATATCAAACAAGGGTTGAAGTGAATCCGGTATCCGAGGTATAGGATAGGGTCGGGGAAACACAACGTAGGTCAAGTGTAGGAGCGTTTAGGTATGTTACGGTACACCGAGGTTAGGTTAGGATATATGTCACGAGAAATAGGCAAAGTAAGGTCATGAGGTTAAACAACAGGGTAATGGTGCTGCAAGGTATAGAAGCACATTGAGTCAAAGGTCACTAAAAGTTTTCTAGGTCAGGTATATAGGTCAACTTTGCATGAGTAAGGCCGCGTTATGGGTAAAATAATGAGGCCCCAATGGATAATGAGGTGATGTTTAAAGAAGGTGGAGGGCTAGAGGACAAGGTAAAGTAGGCCGAAGGAGGTTTAGGTGAGGCAAAAAAGAGATTAAGGCAAGCAAATTAGGTAGAAATGAGTAGACAAGGTTATGTAAGGTAACCGACATCGGTTAGTAGGAACCGTTGTCGGTCCAAGGGAATTGACGGTGGTCAACTAGGGCACACGACCATCGTTAGTCAAGGAAAAGCTGTCACCCGATTAAGTTGGGCACGGTATATAAAGCAAAAACCCACATTTTAAATTCATTTATGAATTGTGAAAAGAGAGAAAATGACAAGAGAGGAGAAAAGAGGAAGAAGACAAATGAGTACGTCGGAGAGCTTAGTTAGCTAGCCACATAGGTGGGGTTCGTGGAGTGAGAGGTGGGGCCACGAGATGAGGTTGAGGAGTTGATTAGATTGGAGATTCGGTGCACATTCTTAGATGGCGGAGGCGGGAGAGGATCGGGATGACCGGTGTAGTGGCACGAGGTTCCACCACGATGGCAACAATGGGATGAGGTAAGATATAATTCTTTTCCATGTGTTTATAACTAAATTTGAAGGATTTGGTGGGTGGTGAATAAATTTTTGGTATGGTTTTGTGGGGAAAATAGGATTTTAATGTGGAGAGAAAATGGGTAGGAGAGGAAGGGGAAGGGTTGAGTTGGGTAAATAGGGGTGGGGAGGGATAGTGATGGCTTGTAGGTGAGAGTGGGTGGGCGTAAAGGTAATTTGGGAGGGAAAGGGGTTTGGGCATCGTGGGTTTTTACGTGTGAGTGACCGAGCGTTGGTCGCTTATTAGCCGATGTCGGGGAGGTTGAATCGGTATCGGTCACATGAGGGTGGTGATCGATGCCGGTTGGGAAAGGCGTGGTCGATCAAGGATGACCGGTGCGATCGAGAAGATGTAAGGACATGGTTAAAAATGAAGGAAATATAGAGGGGATAGACAGATAGGTAGGGAGATGAGGGTGATGGGTATGGGTAAAGGGCGAGTGGCGGATCAACAATGCGGGGATGTGGATCAAAGGTATAGGTGAAGATGTGAGAGTCCGGATGAGGAGGTGGGGTCAAGGGTAGGATTGTGGGTGGGGAAAGGTCGATCTTGCATATAGGTATGGTAAGGTACGTAAATGGGGTAATAGGTTAGGATCGATGATTGGGTCAAAAGGTGTGGGTAACTAGGTAAATAGGTACAGGTCGTGAGGTAAGTGGGTGAAATGGGTCAAGGTCCATCATTAGGTCAAAACAAAAAGGGGTGGGTAGATAGGTTTGGGTGATGGGTAAGGTGGGATTTGAGCCGAGGTCAATGAGATATGGGGAATGTGGGTAGAGGCAAGTATTGATAATGTGATTTGTTTGATTGGATGTAGGTGAGAGATTAGCTACGAGATGAGGGATAGAGTACCACCATTGTTGATGGTGGTGTGAAGGAACATGATGCATGAGGAGTGGCATCATGTGGCGAGATGTGGGTCGATTGGGGTCCAACACTATTGGCATGTGGTGCAGGAGGTGAGCTTGATGGTTTCCCTCATTGATAGATGGGACTCGGTGACCAACACCTTCCACTTAATGCTAGGTGAGATGGCGATCACCCTGGAGGATGTCTACAGGATCCTGCGGTTACCCATAGTGGGGATGCGGGTATATTCCATTTCTTGAGAGGCCTCGGAGGCATTGTTGGCTTTGATTTTGGTGATAGTATGGCGGAGATGAGTTTTCATAGTGCTAGCATGAGCTATGGGTGATGTATCTTACCTACCTTGAGGAGATGAGGCTAGTAGTTTGATTGATGGAGGTAGTCTCTTGTTTTGCACTTTTGCCAAATGTAGAGGAGGAGATTTCCATGATCAGCGATGGGAGTGCTACATGACATGGTAGTGAGCGAGACCCGGTTTACATGGGTGCATGTATTCTTGACACGATTATACATGGAGTTGTGGGCATACGAGTGGTTATGGTGATTGACCTTTGTTGTACTACCTTCTACACAATTGGGCGTATGAGTATATTGTATGTGTGTGGCGGTGGGTATGCCCGGGTGGATGCATTTTAGGGGAGATTAGTGCGGGTGGGTTACGAGGTGGTGGGTATTGGCCTTGGGGAGCGCGAGGGATGAGAACTACTCATGATGTAGATTATTACAGTGCCTATTGGAGGGATTTTCAGTGTGGATATCGTGTGGAGGCCATATGTGGGCTACCCCTGTATATCCACAATGGAGGAAGGAGTTAGTTGGATTAAAAATTTCAGGTGGATAGAGGGTTGAAGGCGGGGAGCACGAGATGATCCCCATTGATCGAGTCGGGCGGTAGGTAGGGATTGTGTAGGATATACCCCCACCCTTTCCGCATGATCGGGAGGGATGATGTGGAGAGGCTGATGTCTCCACCACGACCTATAGTGTCTTGACAGGGAGGAGGAGGAGCCAATAGGAACACGGATATATGATGCCAAAGTGACAGATGGGTATAGAAAGTGGTGGGCCACTCAGCTACAAGTAGTACCACCGAGGCCGAGGCAGTGCAAATTTGGCTTCCATTATAGTGGAGAGAGACATCCTACGAGGCGGTGGTGACCTTGATTACCCAATGGGGGATTGTCTGAGGGCGGTGATAGGTAAAAAGACACAAGTGGTCGATTTACGAACAGTAGCACACTGCTGCACGAGGGAAGGGGACCACACATGGTGGAGAGGAGGAAGGTGGAGATGGGGGATAGGTGGCCACTCTACAGGTGTAGGTTACAAGTTTGTAGGGCCGTTAGCCACTTCACAGTGTAGGTTGTGGAGTGCAGAGGGACAAGCGATAGTAGCACAAACACATATCATGACTCTGCGAGCCAGTACATACACATGTACGAGTTCTAGGGCCTGACTTAATATTTAGTACCGAGGACATGTTTCGGTGTAGGTTTAAGGATAGGGTCCCATTATGCAGTACCCATGTAGGTAGCGAGACCCATGACACCTCCACGAGATAGTTTCCATGGCCAAGTTTAGAGATGTCGTAGGAGAAGTACGTTATTACAAGGACCGAGTTGGTGGTTCTTTGGGATAGATGTCCCATCTATGCAGTATAGAGAACAACAAGCCTCTAGTGAAAGGACATGATCCGGAACTCACGGTGTGGAGAGTACATGGGGCAGTGAGCCCATAGATAGGAGCACGAGAGAGGCCAATTTTGAGGCTGAATCTAGATGAGGGCCATTGGTACCTAGACCGTGGCCCACCACGGGAGTAGAGGAGTCGGGAGAGATGGATCACGAGATCTATTGGTATGACCGAGTGAGTTTGATATAGACGGCCTACGTGCGAGACATTTGATATAGATTGATTGTACATGAGATCGGTGCATTTCGATGATATTTTGTATGAGGTATCGGCCTTGCCGAATAGATTTTGAGAGACATCATTTTTGATACAAGTGTACATTGTCTTGATACATAGATATTTTTATATGATGAGATATATGAGATTCAAATGATTTATGTTGTTATGAGACTTTTACTTTTGTTGTGATATGGATGGAAATTAGGTGAGTTGGGTATGATGGAGTTAGGTTATAGGCATGGATGGAGTCGGGTCGGTGTAGGCATGGATTGAGTCGGAGTTATAGGCATGGATTGAGTCGGAGTTATAGGAATGGATTGAGTCGGGTTGATGCGAGCATGGATTGATCGGAGTTATAGGCATGGATTGATCGGAGTTATAGGCATGGATTGAGTCGAGTTATAGGCATGGACCGAGTTAGGTTGTAGGCATGGATTGATTAGGTTATAGGCATGGATTGAGTCGAGTTATCTAGATGTAGGCATGGATGTTTATTTGGATGTGGTGGTAATAAATGTTGATGTAAAAGTATTTGATGGTGTAAAATGTTCAAGTAGTTGTTATGTATGAAAAAATGAAAGAATGTAAGTGGTAAAGGTTATCTATGTATGATAACTATATATAAATTAAATGATGTGCTCATGGTGTGAATTGTTAGTTGTGATATAAATGGGAAATTGTGGTAAAATGGGGAAATGGTGAGGGTAAAGAGTGGTTGAGCTAACCTTCTAGGGCCCCATGCCCCGGAAGTGATGCCTACATAGTCACTGGCGAAAAGGGACCTCGAGTCGATATAGTTCTCCCATAAGCTAGGGAAGAATATAAGGAGGTAGAAGAATGGGTCGGTAGGTGATAGGTAGGTTGGATTATAGGGCATAGGTATGATTAGGTTGAGGTCATTTAGGCATGGTTGAGTCTAGGAAGAATAGGTATGGGTGATTCTAGGTCAATTGTGGTGAAAGGAAAAGTTCTTAAAATATAAGTGTCGAGGTCTAGTCCTATATAGGATAATCAATAAGTAATGAAGAAGTGAAAAGATAAGAGGAGGCGAGAACACCACCTGATTGGCAAGGGTCACAACGGGTGAACCATATCTTAGATAGGCTGGTGAACGTAAGACCCTAAATACTTTGCATGATTGATTATTCTAAAGGTGAAGAATAGTCACATGATCACCAAATATCGAGTTTGTGAGTCCCTTGAGGCGGTATGAAAGGAAGAAACAAAGAGGAAGAAGGTGAAGGTGATTAGGTCATATAGGAGGAAGAAACATGCACATTGGCAAGAGATCTAAGATCACAATAGGCAAGTCCATGACGAAAAAGTTTTTTTCTTTTTCTTTTGACTTTTTAGATAGGCGATCGATGCGGGAAGTCTATACGGGATGAATATACGTATCCTTGAGGTCTTCGCAAAGTGATCGATGCGGGGAAGCTTGAATATTTTTATTTTGAGAGAATAGTCTTCCTTTTGGATAGACTATGTAAAGAGTTGTGATCTATTTATAGTTGTCCTTGAGGATCTATTTATAGCGGCGATGGAGAATGCAAGATGTGCTTTTGAGGAGTCATCTTTATATTGGAATTTTGACTCAAGGAGTTGATCCCTTTTATTTTTGGAAATTATTATGGTCTTTTAAGTCATGGAAAAGAATATAATGAAGCATTTGGTTCTTGTTTAGAAGGCGGGTGAGCGACCATGGGATCTCATCTAAAAGAAGATGAAAAGTATCCATGAGAATCATGCCATGTGCGAGCCATGGTACACATATTTAAGATAAGGAAAAAGGGGTGATGGGTAATCACATGATTCTAGTTTAATCATTGGAGATGAAGTACGAGAAAAGAGAAGGGTGAATGACACTCGAGAACGAGCGTGAAATAGATAAATAGTGATGTAGGACTAAAATTCAATAGTAGAATGATTGAAGATGCAAGGCATTAAGGGCTCCAGTTTTGGCTTTATGTTAAGGGACAAGTCATAAGCACCGATCCATAGTTATGGGTCATAATGTATGGTCAAGCCAATTAGGAGAAAACTTTCCCGTTTGCTTTTCTCTGCTTTGGTTACGTGTTGATTTTCCTTGAGGACAAGATCACCAAATTTGAAATTGCATTCATCGATGCATTTGTCATAGGAACAGGCTTGATATGTTTTTGATAAACATGGATATGGTATAGAGCATTAAGATGATGTTTGTCTAATAACTCAAGTTGTGCTAAATGGTCTTGGTGAAAGTCATCGTCGGTGAGCATGTCTTGAAGAGAAATACGAAGATATGGGATCCGGAATTCGAGAGGTAAACGGCCTCTATACCGTAGACTAGAGAGAAGGGAGTGGCGATAGTGGAAGTGTGAATACTAGTACAGTACGTCCATACGGAGAAAGGAATGTGTGTGTGCCAATCCTTCCCGATATCATTAACCACTTTCATGAGAATATTGTTTAGGGTTTGTTGGTGGATTCGGCTTGACCATTGGTTTGTGGGTAATAAGGTGAAGAAAAAATTAGTTGAATACTAAAGGCATCAAAAAATTTTCTGTAGGGTTTTGTTTTTAAATTCCGTTATCAGTGATGAGGTGATGTGGAACACCAAAGTGACAAATAATGTGATGATTGATGAACTCACATGTTTTCTCATCTTTCGTGGAGATGGGGGAGTGCGGCTTGACCCATTTGGTGTAGTATTCGGTAGTGGTGATGATCCATTGATGTCGTAGGGAAGAGTGAGGATTGATCTCTCAACAAGATCCAAACCCCATTGGGAGAAAGGCCAAAGGTCACAAGTGACTTGTAAGGCGTGACTAGGTGTATGATGAAGATTGGCATGGTGTTGACATTTTACACAATGCTTAACATAGTCACAATAATCATGGTTGAGGTCGACCAATAATAGCCTAGGTAAAGAATGCGTTTAGCAACAACAAAGTGCTAAAGTTACCTCTGCATATGTCATCGTGAACTTATTTGATGGTATAGGGGTTTGAGAACTCATTAGGCATCATAAGAGGATATCATCAAAACCACTCTTGTAGAGAAGGCCACCCATGATGACATAACGAGAGGCTCGTTTGAGAAAGGCTCGTTGTCCATTACGTGTGAGGTCGGGAGGCAATATAGAAAGGGAAAGGTAGTCGCGAGTTCTTATACCAAAGGTCTTGTGTGTTTAGTGAGGCATTTTAGACAAGGTTGACACTACAAGGTGTATAAGAAGGTCATGTAGCCTTTTTATGGTGACAAAGATGTACGAATCATCGGTGAAGTGGGTATACGGGAAGTAAGGTAGGCCACGGTGTGCAGTAAATTTATTAGTGGACCGTGGAATGGTTTGAATTTTATAGCAATCAAAGGTAGTCAAAAGGATGCCCATGTAACACTTGTACTCTTGAAGTGTTTCATTATGAAACTAATATAGACCCCGACTTTGTTTACTACCGGTTAGGAATCACCAAAGATGTTAATGGACTTAACATCTAAAGCATAAGTAGTGAGGAGAGCCAATATGAGCACTCGTATTCAGCGATATTATTAGTGCACTCAAAGTCGAGATTGAATAATAAAGGCATGGGTTCGCCATCAAGAGGAATAAGGATAACACCTACACCACCCCACACTGACATTTGGAGCCATCAAAGAATAAATTCATCGGTAAGGGTCATCATCCAAAGAGAGGGTGGTAATGGATTTGTTGGGAAATCAAAGTTAGAAGGATGACCTCCCGAAAGAGGTGCATCAACGAGTGATAGTAATGGCATGGCCCTTGATTGACTTTTGATGAATGAATTTTAGGTCTAAATCAGCAAGAAGCATGAGCCAACATGCGGCACATTGATTTTGATAAGGTTTGGCATACATGAAGTGTAAGGGGTCAGTGTTGGTCACAAAATAGGTTTTGTGGTTGAGTAGGTAATGGAAAAGTTTGGTGGCAAGAAAAACTAAGGCTAAGAAAAAAAAATTTCGGCATGTGTGTATCGAGTTTCGTAGTCGAGGAAGAGTACGGATTATGTAATAAATCGCTTGTTCCCTATGTTGTTCATCACAATGGCGAGCATAATCCCTAAGGAATGATTGGTGGAAGAGATGTATAGGTAAAAGGGTTGATCATCTTTAGGTGGAATGGGGGACAGGTGGTTGGAGAAGGTATTGTTTTAAGTCCTCAAAATATTTTTGGTATTCATCATCCCATTTGAAGGAGACATCCGTCTAGAGAAGATGATGAAATGGTTGACAAAAATCATATAATTGTGAGATGAAGCAGTGAATAGATTGCAATTTGCCTTGAAAACTACAAAGTTAATGGAGGTTAGTGGGTGGAGGAGTTTTGAGAATGGCCTTGACTTTAGCAGGGGTCAACTTCTATGCCAAGTAAGGAAATGATAAACCCCAGGAGTTTTCCTGAGAGAACCGTGAAGACACATTTCTTGGGTTGCAGGAAAACACAATACTTGATGAGGCAATCACAGATAGTTTTCAAAATGACAAGGTGATTAGCACAATGTTTATATTTGGAGAGAATATCATCTACATAATCTTCCATATATGGTGCATGATGTCATGGAAGATGTAAGTCATATCCTGCGATACGTGGCACCAGCATTTTTAAGACCGAAAGGCATGACTCTATAGCGAAGGTCCCCAAGGGTGATGAATGTAGTTTTATGTTGATCCTTTGGTGTGAGAAAGATTTGGTTATAAACGAGAAGCCATCTATAAGCAACAACATCTCATGGCCAATGGTAAGGTCAACCAAGTGGTCAATACGACGGGGAAAATCATCTTTTGGGTAAGCGAGGTTGAGGTCGGTAAAATATGTGTCAATGTGAATTCCCCTATTGCTTTAGTGCAGGGGACAATGTTAGAAATCCATTGGGGATAATCAATGGGTAAGATGAAGGAAATAGAGAGGAGGCACCTGAAGTTCTTCCTTGACCAGAAAAGCGATGCGAGGGTGCATTTTTCTCAGATTTTGTTTCACGGGTTTGGCATTGGGTATGATTACGATATTGTGGACCATGATGGTGGGGTCAATACCAGACATGTCAGCATAGGACCAGGTGAAAGCATGGTTATGATTTTTAAGAAAATAAGTGATGGCTTCCTATTTAGTGGCATCTAAATATTGGTGATCTTTAGAATATGTGGGTCATCTTGAGTGTGGGTATTGACTTCCGATAGTCAATTCATTCAACATTGTTTACGTCTCAGAGGGAAATGAATGGTGAATGTAAGAGTCTTCATCACCAAGGTAAGTGAGTATAGACTTGTCCTGCGGCGACACTTTGAGCGACATTTATAGAAGGTGTGTGTCAACCTCAATCATGTGAGGATACAAGAAATGGAGAGAAGAGGGAACCTCGCCATCACGTTGATAAGTCCGAGGTCCTAGAGAAATGGTGTTTATGAAATAAAATTTAGGAGGGATGGATTCGAGATCCATAGACTTATATGGGGAGGATGATGAAGGAGGTTAATGTGGTGCGGTGAAGAAGGGTCAATATTCTTGATGAGGTCGAGACGGGCCTTCTTCGTAGGTGGGTCAAGAAAGCCAATACCACTACGGTCATTGTGTTTATGGGTAGTGCATGGAATGACTATGTGATGACCTTGTTCGTAAAATTTGAAACCAAAACCCTTCCATGCACAATGATGCGATAAAGTGTGAGTGGAGCAATGATTAGTGAGTGAATGAAGGTCAGCGAGAGAAGGTTAAGGTTTGAGATGGTGGTTTGGGTGCATAGGCAGAAGTATTAAGTCCCCCATGGGTAAGATTGATATGAAGGTGGGGAGGATCGTAAAGAAGACGTTCACTAATACAGTGATCATAGTGAGGATGTTGGTGAAGGTTCCCATATTCTGTGGAGTAAGGAATGTGTTGACACTGTATAGGCAATACTCCCCTAGAGTGAGCCATTGAAAAACACCCTCTAAGGGATCGATGGTCGAGTATGTGGGTGGCGGGAATGGATGCAATGTCATGAGTTGGATCGGTGGTAGAATTAGTTGATGGGGCGACACATGAGTCGGTGTGGAAGCTACAGCTACGGAAAGGATGGAATACTTAGGTATGGTGGAGGTAGCAACAACACTGGTGGATGGAGGTGTGGGTGCAATAGAAGTAGTCGTGGAGGTGGACGCGTTGATTGGTACAAGCACGTCATTAGGTCGATAAAGCATGTTATAGGTTTTGAAAGGTGAGGGGGTAGCCGGAATGGTATAGTTATTTCCTTCATGCTCAAACTTTACACAACGATGCAAAGTGGAAGGAACATAGCCCATGGCATGAATCTAAGGTTGGCCAAGCAATCGGTTATAATGAAACTCCCCCTCCAAGATGTAGAATAACTATGGAATAGTACGAGGGGCCCATGCGAACATGGAGGATGATAGTACCAAGTGTAGAAGTGATGGCATCATTAAATGAATGCAACCGATAGGGTGTTTATGCATGAAATTGTTAGGTATGCACATTTGGTCAAATGTATGGGAGGAGATGATATTAATGCTAGTGCCCCATCGATCATAACACGTCGTATGCTTATATTATCGATATGGACCGAGATGAAAAGTGTAGGACGAGGGTCCTTGGTTTGGTGAGGTACGATCTCCTCATTGAAGAAGTTGAGTGCAACTATTTGGTGAGGAGGTGGAGATATGGAAGAAGGTGGGAATTTTTAAGAGATATGACATGATGAGGTGTAATGATGGAGGTGATAGGCGTTGAGTCATTGGGTAAAACCTCGATAGGCGAAGAACCTCCATGAGAGTTTGGCGATGGGATTCTGAGGTTTGGATGAGATCATATAGGGACATCTTAACGGGAGATTGGTGTAGTTGTTTAAGCATTGTGTGGTGAGTAAACCCATCGGAGATAGGATATGTGGGACCACGGATAGTGATTCTATGTGCAGTACAAATGGTATGTTGGGTTTAGGGTTGGTTGGTGGGTCGGTTATCTTGTCCTTACCCTTGTCATACAGGCATGGGTGACAACATGAAACATATTGATTTGAGGTAGAGAGGTAGATGGGGATGGTTTTCATGAAAGGTGTAATGGAAGGAGGGACATTTACCAAGAGGTGGGTAAGATCCTTCATGCAATGAGTTGGAAACAACGGCATTTGGGTGGAGGTTTGGCTATTTCTATGATGTGAACCATGTTGATTTCAAATTTTGGGGGTGGATAGAAAGGTTGTGGAGGTGAAGATGGGGGTTGTGGTATAGGTGTGGGAAACTAGTGGAGATGAAATAGGTTCGTCGTCAAGGAGGTCATCGTCCTCAAAATTTAGGTTAGAAGGACATAATTAGATGAGGGCTGCCTTTAAACCCTTACAGTTTTTGACATCATGTCATGGTACATGATGGTAAGCACAAATTTTAGTATCATCAAACCCTTCTGGTTTAGGTTTGAGAGGGTTGTAAGGTCGAAGAGGTGGTAGTGTGATAGCAGAGCTTTCCAGGAGGTTAGCGAGGATAGTGGCGTACGATCCTACCAGTGGATCACAATGCGAAGTAAAAGTGGGTTTGGATGGAAGAATGGGTAGTTGTGGTGGTGGTTGGGGTGATGCAGTCTTAGGTTTGGGTTGCACTTTCTTAGGTGGAAGTGTAGTGGTGGAAAAAACAACAAAAGGAGTAGTAGGTTTAACCACTTCTTTGGATACTAATGGGTTTTTCAATTTTGGGTGTCTTTTCTTAGGTAGGGGTGCAGATGGAGCACGTGATGTAGATGGAAAGGTTGATGATGGGAGAGGATGAGTGACCCATGGGGATAGTTGAGGTGCTGTGGTAGGTGTAGGTTGAGGTCCGGAAGGAGGTACAGGTAGAGAGGAGGAAAATGTCATAGATAGTGATGGAGATATGGAAGGTAATGGTGGTATAGGAGGTAAAGGGGTGACAAGTAGTGATGAAGGTCGTGAGGTCTATTTAGGCCTAGTAGTAGGTCATGATAAAGGGTTTGGGAGAGTTTTGGGTTTACTTTTGGTGGGTATTTATGGGATTAGGGTTGAGGGATGAGGTCCTAGAATGGATGGTAGAGGTGAAGGCGATAGAGGGGTGATGGGTGAGGGTGGTGTATGTGGTTTAGAAGGTTGGGTTGTTGTTTTAGGTTTGGTAATGGGTGAAATGGGTATTCGGGAAGATGCAGCCAAGTCTACCTTGACGGGGAGGATGGGAAGGGTTCGAGGTCGGTGTGACTCCTAGGAGTGCTTTAGCGGGTTTAGAGACAATAGGTGATGTCGGAATACGTCAGCTAGCAAGTAGAGGGTCGGGTGTAGATGAAGATGATGTAACGAGAAGATGTATCGAGAGTTACTGAGTCATGTGCGGTTTGGGTTGTTAAAACACCTTGAGATAAATGGTAGAAGTGTCAATGAGGGATGATTGCATTTGGGTTGATATCGAGAGTAAAAGATGTCCCCATAGTGAGACCCTATTAACATAATCCAAGTGGTCGGCGAAATGTGAAAATGGTATTGTGGTAGAAGAGGTAGATGTGGATCGAGTAGCGATTCTGTGAAATGTGTCCGAGACACGAGGGAACTTCGCTAACTTTGGCCTCTATGGGTAAGAGAGCCAAAAGTAGGTCGATAAGATCTTGGGTGGACGATGGAGAATGATCACCTAGCAGTAACAACATATCTATTGGATCCTGAATAGGTGGGGAGATGATGGGTGCTCCTCTGTGGGTGGAGAAGGTATGATGGGTGATGGCTCACTAGGTGGAGAAGGTAAAGTTAAAATAATCTTAGTGCTAATGAGAGAATCCTCCGTGAGTGCAGGAGGAGATGAAGGACATTCCTCTATGGGTGGAGGAATAGATGAAGTAGGTTCCTGCGTGGGTAGAGGACTTCGGGCTAGGATTTCCTTGATGGAGGGAGCAGGAGATAAATGGGCAGCAAGCTGGTATGTTAGTGAAGATAGCATGGACTTCGCATGTATTACTATCATTTTTTGAGGCATCATTGGTTTGATCACCAAATAGGGAATGGTTAGGAAATGGTTTCTTGAATATGTAGAGGTTTTGATTGGCAAGTGTGTTTGATTTATCCAAGACTAACTCGCCGCTCTCGAGAATTCCCTGAACAATGTTTTTGAAAGTGATAAAGCTGCTTATCACTTTGTGACCATTTACACGATGATAGTTATAGAAGTCATGTTCTTTGTACCATGTAGGTATGGGGCGAGAGGGATCGAAGCTAGTGTGTGGTTTGATAGGAGGAAGGGTGATAGCACTTTGGATTTAATAAGATTTTCTAAAACATATGAATATAGCTCCCCGATTGGGGTGTATTTCTTTTGTTCACATTTGAATTGAAAGGTCTGGATCGAGGAAAGATTAGATGAGGGTTTAGCATGATTGGATGGATGGGTAGGGCCAGACTTAAGTACCACCGTGTTGGTAGTTCCCTTGGATTTGGAATAACTTTTCTGAGGTTTCGAGGAAGAGGAAGTATCATTTGATTTGAATGAGGAGTTCTTGTTTCGTAATTGGATTTTCTTCTCTTCGATGGCACGAATCTCTAGTTTTTGTGCCATAGTGAATGCCTCATTGAATGTTCGGAAGGTCTGCACCTATAAGGTAGGTGAAATATGTCTAGCACAAGCCGTGTGAAGAGCTCTATGAGTTCGGTTTGTGGTAATTGGAAAGTGAGTTGATTGATTAGGCTATGCCAACGAGTGACAAAATCTGTGATAGATTCATCATCATATTGACGCATAGAGTAGAGATCAGTCATGGTAACCTTCTTAACGACGTTAATTGAGAAGTGATCCAAGAAGGCTTGGGCTATTTGATTGAATGAGAAGATAGAATGTCTAGGTAATCCACTATACCAGTCCAATGCAGGACCGGTTAGGGACATGGGAAAGGTTCGTAGAAGCAAAGCGTCGTCATGGGCAATAAGATAGCACCCATGCTTAAAAGACCGCAAATGCTGTTGTGGGTCCTCCTTACTATTGAAGCGGTTAAATTTTGGCATCTCCCAATGCACGAGGATATGGACGAATGGGAATAGATGGGTGAATGGGCTCATTAAAAATTTTGTCGTAGGTGAGAGAATTGTGTGAGCTGAAAACAGATGCTTCTAGTGTCTGCATATTTTCCATCATTAGCTTGATGAAGTCATTATTAGGTTGCAAACATTGGGTACCTCTTGTAGCGAAAGGAGGTTGTTGTTGAACATATGAAGAATGTGACATCCTAGTGTATGGTGGTTTCAAATAAGGAGGTGGGAATTGAGGGGCGAAATAGGGGTATATACCCAAACCGAACAGAGATGAAACAGGTGGTGGTTGGTAGTAGGTATATGTGGTTAGGACACTCGTAGTGACTCTGGTAGATATGGGAAGTAGAGATTGAGGAATAGAAAGGAAAATGTTTTGGAATGGGGTAGTGGTCACCGACACCGGGGGTCATTATGTTGTAACCGGTATGTATGAGCCAATCGGTGCGAGATGAAGCTATGTTGGGGTAGTGGATGAAGGTATGGTGGAGATTATGGGTGCAACAAAACTAGTGGATGCGGCGGTCAAAGTTGACATGGGGCCTAGCTACGAAAGCGATTGGGGATAAAATAGGTGAGGGTATTGTGGAGGTAGGAGGGGCTGACGCGGAACCAGGACATAAGGGCGAGGTAGGGATATAGGCATGTTGTATATCAATTGACCCGAGGCATCTCAAGTGGATGAATGGGTGTGGTAAAATTGTAAGGCGGGATTCGATCCTATCATCACCAATCCGGCACTATGATAATTATTTCCGGGAACTCCTCGTGCTATGATTATTTACTAATGCACAACTTTTATTTTGGTGGATGGCATCTGGAAATACAACAACCATAACACAAGAATACCATAGACTATGATAAGAATTAATGATGATAAATCTGAAATATAAGTGTAAAGTATAATATCAACATGAAATTGTTACAATCTCACCCATGAGGTACTTCAAGTGTTACTTACTTCACTTGCCTTCCAACAATAACTATGGGAGAAACTTCACAATTACACTTCTTAATGGCTTCTTTAATACACCTTTAAAATGATGGCTTCCTTTACACACTTACTCATACAATATTTCTCAAGTACTTCCTTCTATGCTAAATGAGGGCGGTGGCCTCTTTATTTATAGGAATTGAGCTTATCCACCCTATCTCTAAGATAGGATAGGAAATCTCTTACGGCCAATCACATTCCATGCCTAAAATCTTACCTTTACATGTAGGCTTATCTTCTAAGATAAGATAAACCTTATCATCTCACATGGGTTCCACCTTTTTAGAAATTTTCACAAATAAAATACACAAAATATTTATGACATCACTCTTTGTCCTTATTACAAATATAATATTTTAATTCCTAATAATGTAGACCCTACTTCTCTACTTATCCCAACTTTGACATTTTAACATTACCGGACCACTTACGACAAATATTTACTTTTTACAACATTTCTATTGTATTTTGACTATTCATTGTACTCTACATTATTGGCGGCACACGCATCTTGTGGTGCCGTTATCTTCTATTGGATGCCACTACTAATTATACTTAACAACATCCTATTCCTAATACATACATTAATAAAATAGAAATTACAGAGGAAAATTTTAATGTCGACATTTTCCCCCTTCCTAGCTTCTACTCCTCCTCGGAGTAGACTATTCAGTGCTCGAAAAATCTTCAACTTGTCATGGTTGACCCATTTCATAATGGGAGTGCCATCCAATTCCTCCAGTCGGTACATACCATTTTCATGCACAACTGCTATTTTGTAGGGCCCCATCCATTTTGGAAGAAATTTTCTCTGTCTTCTTTTTTTGTATCTGGAATCATATACTAGAACCAAGTCATTCACATGAAATGGAGACCAACGGATCTTTTGATCAAAGTATTCCTTCTGCTTCATTTTCTTCTTATAGCTTGTATCCTTTTCTATTTCTCTCATTTCCTCTAGCAAATGAAGATGTACCAACCTTTCTTTTACTGAATCACTTTCATCCATCCTTTCATTTTTCATAACTCTCACAGTGGGAATATCAAACTCAATAGGAAGAAATGGATCAATGCCATAAGCCAACTAAAATGGGGAGTATCCTATTGCTGAATTTGATGTTGCCCTATATGCCCACAATGTGGCATTAATCCTTTTATCCCACTTATGTACTGCGCAGGGCTGCATCTTTTGCTAGAATTTAACACAACACAAAATTTGTTTGTTCCACCTGTCCATTTGTGCTTGGCTTGTATGTTTTTGCCTTCCTATGCTTAATAGAAAACTTATTGACTAGGGATTCTACGACCTCATTAATGAAGTGAATTCCTTGATACATTCTACAATTTCTAATGGACAACCAAATCTGGTGATAATGCGTTCATATATGAACCTTGCCACTTCATCCATGGAAGTTGCTTCAATGGCCTAGCTTTAACCCACTTGGTTAAATAATCTGTGGCAACTACAATATACTTATTTTGGCATGGGGTAGTTAGAAGTGGACCTACAATATCTATTCCCCACTTTTCAAAGGGACCAAGTGGAAGAATAAGGCATAATGGAAGCTGATAAAGTCTTACGATTACCATGTTTTTGACAAATATCACATGTCTTACAATAATTATAACAATCTCTAAAAAGAGTGGGCGGTGATAAGTGCATCCAAGATCCTTCTTGCTGTAATTTGTCGGAGAAGTGTCCTCCACATGTACCATTGTGGAATTCTTCTATCAGCTCCTTCCCTTGATCACGTCCAACCGCTCTCTTATATTGTCCATCGGTCCTATTCAAAATAATACTCCATGCGAGAATAGAATATGGGTGACCGGCTTGAATAATCTTCCTCTTAGTCTTTGCATTGGCACCATCGGAAACTTGAATTCATTTAGATAATTCCAAATATCTATGTATTCACATGGGATTGTGTCAAGGAATAACAATGTTGCATCCGGGAAATCATCATCATCACAAGATGAACCTAAACCATCATAGGCTCGAGAGAGTACATCTCGCAATGACATGCTTCTTTCCTAGCATATCTATAATATTAAATTCAAATTCTTGTAGCAAAATTATCCATCTTGCTATCCTCCCGATGGGTTAGGCTTATTTACAATATATTTTAGAGCACGATGATCTACTACAACTATAAATTTCTGCCCTAGCAAGTAATTTCTAAACTTCTTTATAGCAAAAATGATAGCTAGAGCCTCTTTTCGATTACTGGTATAGTTTACCTCAAAGACTTTGCTCATTTATGCGCTCCCAAAGTAAAGCTGGATGATCATTCCCATTTTCATCCTTTTGGCTCATAGTACTTCCTAGTGTCTGCATCCGAGGCATCGAGTGTACACAATGAATGGCTTGCTCCAATCTGGATTCTTTAAAACGGTGAAGACACTAGGGCTTCCTTTAGTTTTTCTAAAGCTTCATGCACCTTATTACGGTTCATAAGTAACATCATTCTTCAAGAAGCTGGGTTAGTGGTCATGCGCAATCTTTGAGAAATTCTTGATGAACTTTCTATAGTAACCCACATGGCCTAAAAATGATCTCAACTTACTTCTATTCATAAGAAATGGTAACTCTTTGATTTTGAAAATTTATCGGATCAGTACCAATACCATCTTTGGATACAACATGCCCTAACAAAACACCTTGAACATCTAAAGACACACTTTGTAGGGTTTAGTGAGGCTTGTGCTTCATCTAACCTTTGAAATGCTATCTCCAGTAGTGCGGTGGTCCATCTTGCTCCCATAGATGCAAAAATCATCTAGAAATACTCGATGAAGTTCCCAATGTAGGGTTCGAAAATGCTTGTGGAGTGTAGGGATCCGCCTCTACCTCCAAAATAGGGACCTCAACCTCCTTCATTTGTCAAGCATTGAGTTCACTTCGCAACTCCCGCCTCTTCTCGAAGACATAGCCAAGAGTTGACCATATGTAATATTTGAAGGCCTTTTGGATAGATCTTCTAAGATGGAGTATGGTCCTTGTCCCTATGAAATCAGAAAATCCTGCACAACCAACTTTCTTCTGCTATGTTTCTTACTAGTTTCTCCTTTTATCTTCTAAGGATCATTTCCATCTTGGTTATCTTTTTCTTTCTTTCTTTTTGTTACAAAAACATCTACTTCATTATTTATGCTTTTATCTACTACATCAAAAGAATTCATAGGTGTTTTTCCTTTATCATTATCTCTTGTACCAAATGTAGAAGCTCTATCTGGACAATTATACGTATAAAGACCCTTTTTATAACAACCATAACATACAACTTCAGAAATATTTCTTTTTAGACCTCTATCTCCTCCCTGAGAACTAAATTCCTTTCCTTGAAGAAGATTAATAGTTAACTGACCCATCTTCTTGAGCAGATCTTCATACTCAGTAGATGTACTAGGAGAAAGATTTGTGCTCACCGAGAGTGGTTGTGGATTCTGGACCAAAGGTGTTGGTGTAGGCTCTACTTTAGCAACAATTTCTTTGGGCTCCTCTTCCATGCTTTCTTCTTACCTTCTTGTAATCTCCTTTGCTTGTTCAATGGTAGCTAGGTGGTCATACTTCACTCATTGTCTGATCTCTAGCTTCATCCCAAGAATGAAGTGCTTATAGAGGAGATTATCCACGCCATTCATCAACCCATCCGCTAATCCTTCCTTTTGGATCTGGGCATCGAGCTTCCTCCTTAGCTCTAGAACATGAGCATGATAATCTCTTATCTTCTCCTTCTCTCCTTGGGCTAGCTTTGTGATCTCGATCATGAGATCGCATATTTCATTGTTCACCAAATTCTTCAAGAAAACTTTCGATTAATAAATCCCATGAGTTTTCACATTATCACCTAGTGTTTCAAACCACCTAAGTGTTGAACTATCCAAAAAGGTAGAAAAAAATTCAGTCCATTGTTCCCTTCTTATAAAGCCATTACAAATACAAGATCGTTTAAACTCTTGAATGAAAGAGGAAGAATCTTCATTAGATTGAGCTGAAAAAATAGGAATCTTCCCCATTTTCAAAAGTAACCATAGTGAAATACCAACCCACAAGTACAATCAACAAGACTTATGTGCACAAATAATTGGAATCAATGTAATAGAAAATAGAAATGACCACGGTAAACTATAGTAAAACTTGACTTCTATGGTAAAAGCGACTTTACTATGGTAAACACTATTCACGGTAAAAAAGTGAAGTTTTGCGGTAAATACTATTCGGGGTAAAAAGTGACTTTTGCGATAAATACTATTCATGGTAAAAATGACTTTACCATGGTAACTACTATGCCTGCAGTAAAAACAAGGTTACCCTCCAAATGTTTTTACGACTAAGTGGGAATATCTCTCGGAAGAAAATCCACCAACGAGAAATGGTCCGAAGCGGAACCAAAATGTCATCACCAATCCGGCACTATGATAATTATTTATCGAGAACTCCTCGTCTTATGATTATTTACTAATGCATAGCTTTTAGTTTGGTGGATGGCATCTAGAAACACAACAACAACCATAACACAAGAATACCATAGACTATGATAAGAAGGAATGATGATAAATCGAAACATAAGTGTAAAGTATAATATCAACATGAAATTGTTACAATCTTACCCATGAGGTACTTCAAGTGTTATGACTTCACTTGCCTTCCAACAATAACTATGAGAGAAACTTCACAATTACACTTCTTAATGGCTTCTTTAATACACCTTTAAAATGATGGCTTCCTTTACACACTTACTCATACAATATTTCTCACTACTTCCTTCTATGCTAAATGAGGGTGGGGTGGCCTCTTTATTTATAGGAATTCAGGCTTATCCACCCTATCTCTAAGATAGGATAGGAAATATCTTCCGGCCAATCACATTCCATGCCTAAACTCTTACCTTTACATGTAGGCTTATCTTCTAAGATAAGATAAACCTTATCATCTCACATGGGTTCCACCTTTTTAGAATTTTCCACAAATAAAATACACAAAATATTTATGACATCACTCTTTGTCCTTATTACAAATATAATATTTCTAATTCCTAATCATGTAGACCCTACTTCTCTACTTATCCCAACTTTGACATTTTAACATTACCGGACCACTTACGACAAATATTTACTTTTTACAACATTCCTATTGTACTTTGACTATTACCGTACTCTACATTATTTGGTGGCACCGTACTGATGGCACCGTTATCTTCTATTGGACGCCACTACTAATTATACTTAACAACATCCTATTCCTAATACATACATTAATAAAATAGAAATTATGGAGGAAAATTTTAATGTCGACAATCCGAAGTCATACAAACTCCGTGTCACCTGTGGGAATAGTGATAGGTTGATTGGGATCCATGGGTGATGAAATGGAAGGTGGTGAAGGGCTAGGTGGGAGTGGTTGTCACTAGCATGAAATACGAGAGTGATTTCCTGACTATGAGTTAGCATCATGTGGATAAGAGCTGATCTGGAAGGACTATATTCCATCCGAATGACACTGAAAACACAAAGAGGGGAAAATAGAAAATGGTAAGTTAATTAGGTCAATAGATGAGCTATAAAACAAAAAAATTGACCAATGCTTGGTTAAGGTAAAGCGATGCCGATTAGGTAAAATCGGTGTCGATTATTATGAGAAAATAATAGTTTAACAAATGAGGTTATGGATCGACAATTTTAGAGACGGGGAGGAGATGTAGGGTGAATGTTATCAGAATAATGATGGTATGGAAAGTGAAAAGAGATTTTAACAGCCTAGAAGACGAAAATAATTGTGTTTTGGACAAGTATCCAAAAATACTTTAGACCGACACTGGTTGGGTTAAACCGATGCCAGCTAGAGGGTAACCGATGATGGTTAAGATTAACCTAGGTCGATTCTTATGTGAAACAAAGATTGAAATAAAGAAGAAGAAATCAAACCCAAAAGTCGAGAATGATGTAAATAAGGTCCAGGAACACTCAGACGAAGTCATAATACACCGACTATGATGAGGAGTGTGCAAGGAGAAACGAAAAAGATGAAGAACGTAAACCTCACACCTCAAAATGTAAATCAAACAAAAACACTAAGAAAAAACATTCCTAAGAGTGCCTATTCTATTACGTTTGTTCAACTTATGTTATTTATAGGACTGACACATGAATTGTAAAGTAGAATTTTTTGGTGAGGAAGGCTTCCTACGAAGAAGGAGATCTATTGGGTTAGGTTTCGGGAATTATATGGTGGGGACGGGCCTTCCTTTGATGGGGTACTCGGCGAAGTAACAAGTTAGGTGCCCTTTGTACCGCAATTGTGTGATTGCCTACAACTTCTCCGGGTGAGATGTTATTCAAGAATGTATGTATTTTCAAATTTGTGATGTTTGTATAAGACTCAGAGAGAGAGAAAGAGAAATAAAGTGCTTGCTACGATTCATTTACCAACCATCAGCTGGGCATGACTTCTAACGTATAGGTTGCCCTCAATTAATGTGCACTAATACATGATAGCAGAATGAAATTCGATTAATTTTAAGCCCAAATCGAAATGTGATATTCGATGACACAAAGAGATGAACATGAAGAGGATGATATTTCACTAATGCAGTACACAGGAAGTGAAAGAAGAGTTCATTTTAAGTACACCAAAAGAAAGGTTTCTTTTAGAGCAAATAGCAAGAAAAAATATTGTTACCAAGGAAGAAAATTAATGTGTATGCTTTTCAAAAGGGAAACAGACACACAACGTTTCCTAAGAATGAATAGAATGTAAGGAACCTCGAATGGGTCCCACTGGCATGCCAAAATGTTTCACCTGATTTCTTATCATTTCTTAGAAGATGAAAAAACAGATAAGGTAATGGGCATAGGAGGAATACCTGTTATAGATGGTTGAAGGTTGAAGGTTGCACACGCATCTAACTCCTCGATCCGAGCTAACCGTGAGATCTTCCTTTTGGCTGGGAGGAACTACCTGAAAGACAAAGCAAGACCACAAAATGGAAGTTAAATGATATATGACAGTGGATATCCTAGCATGTGCTAGTTTTGGGAAGTGTGATACTTCCTAGATGGTCATCCACTATTTGAAACAAGTTAATTTTAAATGATAAATGAAATCCTATTGTAGTTAAATGATTTAGTTATCTCACCTAAATACAACGAATGGATTTAATAATAATAGGCTAAGCTACAATCAGATCGAGAGAGGTAAGGTGTCTATCACGGAGTGGGATAGGTTAGGGTATGATTCGGATAGTTCAGTCAATTCAAGGTGTTTGATGGTAGGGTCAAGGTAGGAAACACGAGACCGATGTCGGTCCCGAGGGTAACCGATGCCTTAAGGGTGACCAACGCTGGTCACTAATAGTTGGACAGGGGGCCAAAACAAGGGTCTTAGGGAGAGTTTCTTAGGTTATCGGGAGACCGAATGACGTGTTAGATAATGTTATAGTGAGGTCTATGAGGGCTAGCGAGGTTAGGAGATGGGTTTAACGGGGTTTTGGTGGAGGTGAGGTGGGTATTAGATGAGTTAAATAGGGATGATCTAAGGTCAGGAGGCTGTAGGGAAACCGACATCGGTTATGGGTGGCCCGATGTTGATCATTGTGGAATACCTGAAAATCCTACGAAATGGTTTTGGGTCTCTTTTATGATTGCACAAAGGACATGATTGGTTGGAAAAGGTTCTAAGTGGTTTGAAAGGGCTTTAACATAGTTTTTGTAAGGATGTGAGGGTGTAGGTATAAAAAGATGGTCTATGGGAGACTTAGATAGCAAAGTACATGTAGAAAACAAGAAATAAAATGCAATAGGAAAGACAACAGAGAAGAGGAGATGTTCTACTTACTTTAAAACTGGTGTAGATGGCTGTGAGTGAGGGTTGGAGGTTTGGTATGAAACCGAATGGTGTGGATGAATCACCAAGTGTTGAAGAGATATTGCATGGACCGCCTAGGATCCTTCTTTCTTGGTTCGATTAAATCTTGGCTAGGATGCATGCTGGATGGATGTTGGACATCTATGTACAAAATAATGTTGTTTTGCTTGCTTGCATGCTAAATTGTGAAGTCTAGATGTGTCAACCCCAAGAATGAGATCCGAAGGGGAATTAATGGTAATTGACAGTGGTTACAGCTAACCGACGCGTCGGTTAAGGCAAGATTCCCTAGGTGTGCTAAAAATAAGAGATCATGGCTATAACGGTTGCCAAATCTCACTATTCATCCAGACAAGGGTGAGAGTGACCATTGTGCTGTGAGAATGAGGTGTAGGAATTCAATTTTAGGGTGTTAGTTAGGTTTTAGTTGGTTATGGAAACCTTGCTAATAATAGGCTTTCGGTGAGGTGTCTAGGTGAGGTGGCTTGGTGAGGTGGAGGGTAGATATTTATGTGGGTATTATCTCAATTAGGATATTTAAATAATAAATATTGTGAGAAATAATGAATTAATTAAATTAATTAAATTAATATTATAGGAATGAAAGGGGCCATGGTTAGGTGAGATTTTTAGGTCGATTAAGTAACAAGGGACCAAGGGGAACGTGACCTAATTTTTATGTCTACACACCGATCTTATTAAGTGTCACTTTTTCTATTTTCTTTCTCATTTTCCAAGTCTGCCTCTAAATTTTGAATTTTATTATTCAATTTATTTTTCTATTTGTCTTTCTTTAGCAATGTTGTGTATACCACATCATTGTTTATTTTTATACATTTTTTTTTTCACAAGGTTTCATTCTAGTAAAATCCATTTGAAGGGTGGTTACTTCATATTCACTACAAACCATTTGATCCTCTAGTTTTTTAACTTTAGGCATAGTGTACATGTACTCCATGGTATATGTGTCTAGGTTATATGTAGATAATACCTTTCTTTTGGAAGGATCTTAAATTCAATATCTTGTAGTATTTGTTTCTTGTTTCTTCCATCTCTTTCTGATTTGTGGGAAAACTTAGTTTTGTAATCAAAACATAAGGCTTATGGAGGAATCCAATGCTTGAATGGAGGATTAATTTAATTTTTGGGGTAATTTCCTTGTGGATTAGTAATTTTTTGAGGGGTGGCACTACCTTTTGTAATTAATTTCCTTGAGGTAATGATACCCTACACAAGAGTAACTATATTTTTCCATCTTTTACCTCTTCTTGCGTCCTTTTTTAGCGAGTAGGAAATGTATGCATTGGAATATTTTGAATAATTTTTTTGTGGCACTTCCTAACCACTACTACTACCATCACTACCACCACCAATAATAGTAGAAAATTCACTTCCAACACCTCTTTAATTTTCAACACGTGGTTGTAATGTATATTGAGGGTTTGAGTGTGGAGAAATATGTATTGGAATACCACTTATTTTATGCAGTGGTCCTTTCTCCCAAGATCCAAGGCCTAACCTATTGTAACCTCATCTAGGATGTACCTCTAGTTGTAGCCAAATTACTTATCCTATTAAACACAAACCACCACCAATAAACTCAATATTTTCAGCTATAACTAGCCCTATAGTATATAGTTATTTTGTGCTTTTAGTTAGACTTGGTTAATATGATTTATCTCTCATGTAGGGGAGTGTGTAGTTTTACTTCCTTCTCGAGAGATAGAATGATCATCACCACTTGCCTTTATGGGATGCAATTCATTTGACAATATGTTAAATATATCATCTTCTAGAATAGAATCCTACTATAAAACACATTTTGGATCACCTAGGTCTCCCCTTATAAACTAAAAGGAAGTTATTTTTGACCTTGATCAATTTTTTTTCTCGCAAAGCAACATCTAGATGCTTTGACATGTTTTTAGAAGAGTAAATTTTAACATCTTTTACATAAAAAAATCATATTGATATGTCTCGATTATCATCTCTACCTTTTTTTGTGGATGCAATCCCAAAATTATTGTTCACACATATTGAAAACTAATTCTTTTCTCAATAACAATTTCATCCATTAATTTTTTTACCTCATCCCAAGAGTTCTTATTTTTCAATTTTTCTAGCAGGGTTTACTTTCATGTTGAATTTTAGTGGTAGATCTCTTATTCACCACTACCCTTGATTTAATCACCTCACATAGCTCATACATTTAGTGAGAGTCAACATCAAAGTTAAACATTTGTAAAATTTCATGTGCAATATTGATTGCTATTCTCTCAAATGTGAACCCTCCACATGAAAATGGTAAAAAGGAAATATGTTCCTCTTTTCTTGTGTAACAAAATATAAAATTATTTTTGCTTTCCATCTACCATATATATTTCAAGTCAAAAATCCTCTTTTTCGCATGCATTGGAAATTCGTAAGGTTGTACTTTGATCCATAAAACCTTACAACAATATATTTCTTCATGAAGTATCCGTCAGTGCAATCTGTATCTCGATCCCGATTAAATGTAATCTCTACAGGTCATAGGAAATCTAAGAATTGTGGTTTGTCTAATTTTCTGATAAAGTGGAGCCCAAAAGTAGTCCAAAAATTTATTTTATTGCCTTCCATTATAAAACATCCTTATCTTGGGAGTCTACTCAGTTAATAGAAGTAACACTTTTGGTTTGAACTTAACATCATTATAGGCTTGAATTGCAAGCTTTTTTCTCGCAAACCATTCAATAAAATGCTATAGAAATAAATAACACAAGTAGATTGTGAACCTAAAGGTCTTAGTGTCGAAACCTTATTTGATTATTAAGAATTGTTTATGAATATATTTTGTAATGTGCTTGATCCGAAAATATAGGTCAAAAATTTTGATTATTATTTTTCTACGACCTCAAACCCTTATAGGACTATTAATAATTACCAATAATATTATTTCGTTTAATAAAAACAACCCAAAAAAATGCAATAATGTAAACACACCGCACACTGATTGATTATAGAGTTTGGCAATAGCCTAAATATATGGGTTCTTTCAAACCATTCCACTAGTCAAAATTTTCAAGTACAATATGACTTTTACAAAAAAACCTAATGGAAATTTACTTGCCTATAAAGTTCTCCACCTTTCAAACAACACCAATGATAAATCACTTTGTCCTCCACCTTCCTGGTGCCCAATAATCCTACAGAACTTGATCGGCCTTCCAGACATTCACAAGATTCCCTATGGCTCTCTGGTCAACAATTTCAGGCTTTGCAAATAAAAGTGTGGCACTATGGGCCAATTGGTGAGTTTTCAATAACTCCCAATTTTACGAATTTCCTATTTAAAATAGGACTTATCTCCCATAATTATTGCTTATAATATTAAATAGGACTACAAAAATTTCTATAATTAATAATAAGGATTTATTACAAAATAATAGCCTATTAAAATAATATCTTGGATTCTCTTTTAATATCTCTATATATGCCCTGAATAAGCTCTAAGAAAAATAGCTTAGAGTTCCTTCATTTCCTTCTCTGTTGTTTGAATGAGAGGGAGAAGGGCCTTTATATAGGCCAAAATGGCCAAAAATATGGTATATAGGGCTTATACCCCTCATCTTATCACAACCGCCTATATAGGTGGGTTGGTGAGGCTAATCTACTTGTAATGGAGAGGTTGGGCGATCAAATCCGGCCTATGATTTTGGTGTGGATCATTTGTATTTATCGTGAGATATATTCCACATGTTTTGCATGGATGGCGGGGTTACGTTTTAAAATAGGGTCAACTACCCATATTTTACGTGACTCGGTCACGACTTTGACTCTTTTTAGGCCACATACCATATGCCGATTTGTTCGATTATGCAATTGATATGTTTTATAAACCCATTGTGTGGGCCAAATGGTTGGCGAGTTGTGTGGTTTGACTTCCTATTTAAAAGGCCAAGACACTATGGGAGATAAGGCATACCTACTTCCAAGTTATCGGTTGGAATAATTCTTGAGTCATATTGTCGAGTTGGTTCTTTGATCCTTGATATAGATAAATGTGAACAAACATTGTGGTAGTTAAATCCTAAGAAATCTAAATAGGTGGCTTTAATCATAGTATATGCAATGTGACCAACTCATAACCGAGATAATGAAATAGCTCGCCGAGCTAAAATTAATGCAAATGCACTCTGAAACATATAGTCTACATGTTAACTCTCGATAGGAAAATCGAGTGAAATCAAACTTGTGGTGGAAAGCCACGTGGTGGCTTGAGGACCCACCACATTGGCGATAATAACACAATCCTCACAGTGGATAGGATCCCTTCTGTAACAAAATTTAAACCTCTTGTTTTCAGGACAAACTTCTTGATCATCGAATACTGGAGAATCTAAACCCCAACTTGTAGCACACACACTTATATTTTTCCACTTGTCATAAAGTGACTTGCCAGTTGACCAAGTCCCCTCTAAGAGTTGACCAACTTTGACCAACCACCATTTTGTCATACGAACTCTATTTCTTGTGTTCAAATAGTCTCCAGAAAGATCTCGAGTACTCTTCCATACTATGGTGTTCCTAGAAGAATTATCAAACCTCTATCCTCTATGATGTCCTCTGGATCATGCCTCCCTAATGGGAAAGGATTTTTTCCCAAAAATCTTGTAAACTCCAAATCACATTGCTGAGAAGAGATCTACGTAGTATTCTGCCAACTCCAAAATCAACAAATGATGGTTCAAACTCTAGGACCTATGGAACTTGGGCTTATCGCCTCCTGCTACGCCACTCGATGTCCTGAGAAGATCTCCATGCCTTCACTATATGGTGCTAAGTTTCCCAATGAAACATCAACACTCCCACTATGTGGTTCTAAGCTTCCAGATATATGACAACAAGGATCTCCTTTTACCATATACCACAGGTCCTGGCTTCGAGTTGATTCTATGGAATCCAAACTGGTTCGAAGGAACTCCATGCTACGTAGAGGTAAGAGTGATCTGATGTCGGTGATGGACAATGACTTGTTAAGTACCATCCTACTATAGGGCCATAAGAGACTCTACATAGAATGAATATGCAACCTGATGTCACATCCATTTCCAAACCTTAAGGCTCCCATTGCACGGTGCTAAGTCCTATTTACAAACCTCAATGCTTCCATTCCGTGGTGCTAAGTCCTAATGAGCAACTACCATGAAGATGTCCGCTTGTAATGTCTTGACATTGAATGATGTTTTCAAGCTAATATCTTACAAGATCCTTTTTATTGACACAAATTATCAGGTACCATTCTAATGTATCACCATAATGGACTTCTCACGAGAATAAAGATCTCGACCCAACAAAGTGAGTAATAATGGTAGTCACTACCATCATGTTATATGGTAACAATTTCACAATAGAATGAAGATCCAAACTAATACATTTGAGGTCTTTGCACAAATGGATGATAACTCTCAAGCTTATAAATATGAGTTAAATCATGTTTTCAAGATGTAACAAGTACTCATAAGATTATTAGGAGATATGATTGGAGTATTAATAAAAACTTTTAAGTAAAAAAATCCACTGAGTATGGTAAACCTTTCTCTTAGAATTTTCTCACAAAATATGATCTCCAAACAAATATTGCATACTATTCATCAATCTGAATTATGCAATATATAATTGAAAAATTGTTGACTTACCCATTTTAAAGGACTTTCACTTTCAAGTATTACCTGGTCTTGGGTTTATTTCTCAACTAGTGGTGGAGTAGAAACCTCTTTTCCTTTTGCAATATACCTCCATTCCATCTTTGTCTTGACATTACTTTGATGGAGATATGGATGAAGTTTCTAGAAATTGTCCACCCGATGCCCATTCCTATGGAAATGAGCTCAAAAATTCCTCTTAATCTCCTTCTTCTGGGATGAGGAACTCTTACTGCTATTTCTCACCTCTACATGACGAGATTGGTCTTTCTCGATTTGCCTTATTCCCGATGAAAGACATCAAATTCTTCATCGTGTCCTCCTTTTCTATCATCCGGCCACAAAATTATTATGCAATCCACAAAAATTATATGGAAAGGCATTCCACATTTTCTGAAAATCATAACCATACTTCTTAAGATGAAAAAGTGAATAAGAAGTTTTACTATGCTTATGATTATGGTAAGAAAATGGAGGTGGAATCTTATTACCTCTTCGCTGATTTTTATTACCACATCCTACCTCCGATGACGAAGCATAACTTTCCCTCTCATAATATTCTTGCAGGACTAGTGGGGTATTAACTTTCTTTCGGAAGCTTGTCTACATCAACATTCTTGGAGGAATCTCCAATTTCCATTCCCACATTAGAAAACCCAAAACCTAATCCGAAAATAAATGGGGAAGGATATTCATGTGGTGAACAACTTATAGTGCACTCATCTGCCATGGTCTCTACATCTGAAGTTGAAGGTATTTCCTTTTTCTGATCACCACATTACAACCTTGCCAAGAGCTCATCCTTGGTTTTTAATTCTGATTTCAAGTGAGCATTCTCTTCTTCTAAGGAGTAATGCATTAATCTCAAGAGAGAATTCTCTTTTTGGATCTGGTGATTGTACGCATCAATTTCCTTGAGATTCGCCTATTTGGACATCTTTCCCTAGCGCACATGTACCATATTCATGCAAACCGAACCAAATACAAAAACTTGAAGTAATAACTTGGTAAAATTAACTGATTCTAATACCAAAATTGATTAGAGATAAGAGATTTTGAATGCTAGCACTGCTTTAATACCAACTTGATCCAAAAATCCAAGTCAAAAATTTTAATTATTATTTTTTCTACGATCTTGAGACCCTTATAGGATTATTAATAATTTCTGATAAAATTATTCTGTTTAATAAAAATAACCCAAAAAAATACAAGAATGTAAACACACCACACATGGATTGATTACGAAGTTTGTTAATAGCCTACATCTCCAGGTTCTTTCGAACCATTCCACTAGTCAAAATTTGTAATTACAATATGACTTTTACAACAAAACCTAATGGAACTTTACTTGCCTATAAAGTGCTCCATCCTTTTGGAGAACACCGATTATAAATAAGTCCATCCTCCACCTTCCTAGTGCCTAATAATCCTATAGAAATTTATCAGCCTTCCAGTCATTCGCAAGATGCCCTATAGCTCTCAAATCAACAATTCCATGCTTCGTAAATAAAAGTGTGGTGTTGGGCCAATTGGTGAGTTTTTAATAACTCCCAATTTTACAATTTGCCTATTTGAAATAGGACTTAGTTCCCACAATTATTACCTATACTATTAAATAGGACTTACTCTCCAAAAATTTCCTATAATTAATGATAAGGCTTTATTATAAAATAATATCTTATTAAAATAATAGCTTCAAGATCTTTATATATCTCTACATATGCCATTGAATAAGCTCTAAGAAAAATAGCTTAGAGTTCCTTCATTTCCTTTCTCTTTTGTTTGAATGAGAGGGAGAGAGGCTTTTATATAGGCTAAAATGGCCTACAAATATTATATATAGGGCTTATCACCCTCATCTTATCACAACCACCTATATAGATGGGTGGTGAGGCCACTTCGCTTGTAATGGAGAGGTCGGGGGATCAAATATTGCCTATGATTTTGGGATGGACCATTTGTATTTTTGTGGGCTATATCCTACATATTTGGCATGGATGGCGAGGTTACGTTTTAAAATAGGCTTGACCGCCCATTATTTATGTGACTCCAATTATGCCTTTGACTCCTTTTTTCAGCCACATACCATATGCTGAGTTGTTTGATTAGGCGGTTAGTATGTTTGATTCACCCATTGTGTGGGCCGAATGGTTGGAAAGTTGTGTGGTTTGAGTACCTATTCCAAAGGCTGAGTCTCTATGGGAGATAAGGCATACTTCCGACGAGTTATCGATGGGACCGATCACCGAGTCATATGGTTGAGCTGGTAATTTGATCCTCCATATAGATAAACCCGCACGAACATTATGGTAATTAAATCTTGAGAAATATCAATATGTGGCTTTGAACATAATATATGCAATGTGACCAACTGGGAACCGAGATTATGAAATAGCTTATCGAGCTAAAATCAATGCAAATGCACTCTACAACATATAGTTCACTTATCAACTCTTGATAGGAAAATAGAGCGAAATCAAAATTGTGGTGGAAAGCCATGTGGTGGCTTGAGGACCCACCACGTCAGTGATAATAACATAGTCCTCACACATGCTAGGCTCCCTTCCATAAAAAAATTGAACCTCTTATTTTCACAACAAACTTCTTGATCGTCGAAGCTGGAGAATCTAAACCCCAACTCATAGCACACATGCTTATGTTTTTCCATTTTTCATAAAGTGATTTTCCAGTTGATCAAATCCCCTCTAAGATTTGTGTTGGTGCTTAGTTTTAACCTCACCTATTTCATTTAAAAAAATCCGGTCTGCGTGGTTTGAAGTATTTTCTATCTCCCTGTATGGATGCATAAGAATTTTAACCTTCACTATGGTGTTGATTAATACTTTTCTGTAGTCATGGATCATGTTGGGCCTTGTATTGTTTAAAGTTTCTTTGTCCACAGGGAATAATTTGTAATTTGGGCATGAATGGTGGGGTTTCCCCTTCTATTTTTTTCATTCCACGATCGTGTTTTCTTTGTAAAATTTTGTCCCAATATTCGTGGATACGTGGTTATCTCTAATTGGTCATGGCATGGCGGGTCCATTGTGCGAACTTGTCACTTTTTATTATTTTGCAAAATGATGAATTGGTCCCATGGCTCGATGAATTCTAATTGGATAGTCGAAACTATGAAGTGGTAGAGAAAATTCTTATTTGGGCCCCAAAAGGTGTACACTTGTCATAAATCAAGCGGTTGTGGGAAGGCGGGCCCATTTTGTGTTTTGAGGCATTATGGAGAAAGGCATAAAAGTATAAAAGGAATTCATAAGACCCACAAAAGGACATGTGACCATTTTTATCATATAAGTGGGGAGGCGGATCATCGGGCACCTTTGAAATTTTAGCTTTGTTTTGAAAAGGGGTAAAATTATAAAAATGAGTCATGCGACTCCGCCAGAACCGAGATAAATCCATGTGTCATGTCTACATCAAAATTAGGAGGCAGTCACCTGGGGAACTTTGAAACTTTTGGCTTTGTTTTGAAAAAGGATTAAAATTATAAAGTAAGCCGTAACCCCTGCTGATGCCTGTGTGAAGCCACGATCGAGGACTATATCAAAAGCGGATGGGCAGCCAAAATTTCTAAAGGTACACAATTTATTTAAGCATCACAAAATGTAAAAGATGCCCCTAGGCCCGCTTCAGCGAAAATCAATTCCACGTGGATGGCTCAATTTTAAAGTTATAAAAAGGTAGAGTTAACAAATATGATATAATGCATCTATTTTCGCCACCATTAATACTTCTCCGCAAACAAAGGACCTTATGGGATGCAAATGATTTCATCCTTTATTGTTAATTTGATGATCTCTTGTCATTTTTATCAATGAAGTGCAATCATAATTATTGTGGAGCTCAATTTATGAACTTGAGAAGTGTGAAAGTTTTTGTTTTGAATCAGAATTACTCGAGCACCTATAGAAAATCTGGTAAGATATTGAAACTCTTGTGTAACGTGTCTATTCCATTGGAAAACTAATTAAAGTAAAGTTAGGGTTTTTGAAATGAAGACTATGCCATTTTCTTCCTTGGGTATGTCGGGGGTCACAAGTGACCTAGACAAAATAAAAGACATTGATTTGATGAGTGCTGACTTGAATGATTTCCATCAATGGTTAAGTAGTGCCCATATGAGTGAATCCTTGAAGGAAATTTGTGATAGCCATATTACCTTAAAGCAGGGCTATCCAACCTTTTTGTTTAATGCCTAGAATTAGTTTTCTATTTTTCCACTAATTATGATTCTGAGAAGAGAGAGGTATTAGACAGAGTAAGGATGCGGTGTTGACATTGACACCGGAATCCATCAGAGTAATACTGAAATTACCTATAATTGCAAACCCAATTACTATTGGCATCAAACTAGCCTTGGCAGATTATGAAGCAAAGAAGAAGGATTATGCAAAAATGATAAACAAAAAGTGGCTCCTCACAGAGAGAAAGGCATCAACTAAAATCCCCAAAAGATTGGTTAGGGCTCAATTTGTTGAAGAAGTTGAGGATATCATTGTGCTTTTGAGTCGATGGCAGTCTAGAGACTAAAAATGAATTTAAAGAGTGGATGACCACTTATATCTGGATTATTTTGGAGAGAAGGAAATATTTTTGGGCCACTTTTATTTCAGAAGTAATTCATGGTCATATGGTCACTCTGGCAACTAAAATTGAAATGGGGGAAACTACAGAGTTGGAGTTTTATATGATGACATATCTGATTTATAATGTTGCATCACACAGACATTTCCCAACATTGTCATCATCGCAAGACGATGTTATAAAGTTCCCAATGCATGAAATATTCCCCCAATTGCAGTTAACTAACTTGGGTGGAAATGTTAGATTGGTAAATGATGCTTTCTTTGCGCCAATCATTTATTTGTTTAAACCAGAATGGGGGTAGTATAGAATGTGCAAGCATGCAAGACAAGTGATTATGGAGTATGGGTGTTACTTCATCCAATATAATAAGTTCACTTATATCAGGGTTAGTGGCTTTGAGGGAAAACCTTTTAAATTTCCTAGATATGTTGATGATAAGCTGTGTTTATGTGAATTGGCAAGGCAATTGGTGCACTATGCACAAGTTAATTCTTTGGGAGACACAAGAAAAATTTCAAATTCCGTATCGAATTGGAAGGTTTTCTTTCCCTTCCATTATAAAATACAGATTGATTGGGGAAGAAATGAAGAGTTTAGCCATGGAGACATTTGAGGCTAGAGCAATTATGACATTCAATGGGTATTTAATAATGTTGCCAATAATTTGGAGCATGAGCATCACTTTGAGGACTAATGGATGAATTAGAGGGATGAAGAAGAATTCAGATTGAGGGATTTCTCTAGGATGACTTTAGCACAAGTAGTAGACTCTAAGGTTGCATTCATTCCAGAAGGAGTTGTGGATGATTTAAACACAATAAGTAAATTCTACACTGATCAGAAGGTATAAACCAACCTATAGCTCCCCCAAATTGGGATGAGGAAGAGTCTGATGATCATTACATAAGGATCACTGATGTCATGAGGATAACGACAGATCGATTGGCCCGGATGAACATTGATTTATCAATACAAAACACAATAATTCTAAATAACTTCATAAATCTGGGGAACTTATATGATGATCTCCCACCTCTAAAGGAGGGTGCTGATAAGATTGATCCATTAGGAGGAAAAGCTCCTTTATTTAATTTCGAAGGCCTACTGATGGGCTCATTGATGAATGGACAACAACCACTAGTGAGACAGGTACTTCCATGTCTGCACTCAAGCAAAAACTGAAAAGATGTTGTTAAAGTCCATGGAAAATTCCTCTATTACTACTTGTTGTACCAATCCGGGGAAAAGGGAAAGGGTATCACATCACGATGTCTTGTCCAAGTGTCTCACCTAAGCCATATAGTACTGAAAAATTAATGAGTGGAGCCATTACAAGTGGTCACATTCAGCCTAGGCCACACAAAGATGAAAAGAGAACACCACCAGAGTTGATGAAGTTTGAGGGGATACACAAGAAACCCAAAATTGTCCACTAGCTAGTCCTGGTAAGGGTAGGTTCCCATACACCAAAAAAGTTCAAACACAGGGATGGGGTAATTGATCCCCAAAAGTGGAGAAAACTAATATCTTCCAGAAGTAGCAGGATGCATCATTGCCAAGTATGGAGAAATCAAATCCTATGATCCCTCATTCATTTTTCATGGAAAAATAAGTGGAATGCACTTAAAACCCAGTTTCTCAAGGGAAATTTGTAGTTGATCTGGTGGACAATCAGTTTTTTACTCCAGGTATGAAAATTCTTGAAGCTCTACTTGTTAGGGATATCAATGCACCTCCAGTTGAAACAATGCATGAATTTGTAAATGTACAAAATGAGGTAATTGATGTAGATGCTGGTGAGGGATTATCCATGTTGGATGCACTTAGTTTTTCTATTGATGAACCCATATTAACACCAAAGTGGGAAATATTGAAACAAGTAAGGAATTAGAAAGAGATCCTCATGCATTAAAAATCAAGTAGGAAGTCGAAACAAGTATGTATTCCCAAAACAAATGGTTGTGAAAATGGATAAATCGAGTTATTTGTGGAAAAGGATGTTAATCTTGAATTGGTAGAAGAAGATTTTGTGCCTATTCCCATTGAAATTAATAAGAGTGAAGACATTCACCATGAAGGAAAGTGTTCTTTTGAAGAAATATTGAGAATGACAAAAGATGCAATTGCTTTGATGAAGAAATTATTGTTGATGGAGAATCACAGCTCTCAATGGGAAATTTGGACTCATTTCCAGAGAGAAACCTTCCATGACATTACCCGAGGTGTCTTTAGGGCATGAAGGTGGTAGTTTGGAAACTCGGGTGGTTTTGGGAGAAAAAGAACCCATTGCCCAAACTTTGATACAAAATGGCAACGGGAGAAAATTCATGCTACCATGGTTTCAGCTAGAGAAATAGTAAAGGAGTTCCTTTTGAAATTTGATACCGATCAGTTAAGGATGATCAATTGAAGTGCCAGATCGGAAAAGAAGCATCTAGAGGAATTAATATTACAGAGTGAGCTTGGTTTAGGGAAAATTGAGATAAGTGTTCAAGAAAAGATAGAGTTATTAGTACAAAAGGAACAAGAAATGTCCAAGCAAACAATAGTTGTCCCTAAGAAACTCCAGAAAATATCAAAGGAGACAAAAGTTGGAATAGGTTTGAAGAAGGGATGGATCAGTAAGTTAATGTCAAGTGAAGAAATGACCTTTCCTGTGTAGGTAGTAGACCTTAATGATTTGTACTTTCCAAAGATAGTAAGAGCCCTAAAAAGGGCCAGAACCATCATAATAAATCTTACTTGATTCATATGGGGAAATAAATTTGGAAATAACAACTCCTTTTGAGGGGAAGACAAGAAAATATATAACCAATGATGACTATAGTATTCAGGTCATTCCCTTGGGTAAACCATCCAGGGAACAACTAAAGAAGGGAGTGTCTGAAGCTGTGAGCAGTCTTCTACAAAAGGTGGATGAAGATGAATAAAAATAAGAAAATTAAGGAACAATTTAGGGCCTTAAGTTCATGTTTGCAATAGCTGATAGTGAAAACCAATCAAGAGCCAATTGGTGCCTTTAGGGACACCCTTGAGGGTATGGAAAAATAAATAATGTTGTTAAAAAGGTCCAAGTGGTGGATACCTGGGTTGAAAAATTGACCGAGAAAGGAAAGGAAGTTATTACTGAAGCAAGGAAAAAATATGAAGATCTCAGAAGTTTCTTAAATGAAATTGATGGAGTAATTGAAGATTGTGACAATGAGATCTTTACCGGAAGAAACTCTCCCCCATTGACCGTATAACCAAAGCTTAGTGAGGAGCTAGCTGAGAAAGAAGGCATTGTACCAATCGAGCACAAAGGGAGCCAATATGCTCTTGAAGAATTGACAAAAATCAGATTGGATACCTTAAATGAAATCAAGAAAAAGCTTGAAGTCAAAAGGAACTGGATCGATGATCTACTTGATGCCATTGATCAAATATTAGAGGACATGGTGGTGGATAAATCTAAAAGAGGTATGGGGACTTAAAGCTAGATTTATTGCTCAATTCCTTTGAAAATAATATCCAGGCAGATGAATTTTCCTATGAAATTATTGAAAATATGATGAAGATTGAAAATAGGATTAAGGAATTGAAAGCCAGGCCACTGGAGTATAAGCAAAAAATGGCCCAGTGTTTGGACTCAATATCAAGACAAACATTGATTTTCTAGTATCACATTAGACCTGATGAAGATGAAGTAAATGAATTGTTCTAGAGATATGATGCTTATGTGGCCAGGATACCAGAAGATCAAGATGTAACAGAAAGGGATGAAGAGGAGGAAGATGTAGGTATAAATGATGATAAACATGCCTAAGCACATTTTTCCTCATTTTTGTATTCTCTTTTCACACTCCATTTAACTAATATTGTGAAATGATATTTCTGATGCATAAAATTTAATTATCTTTCTGAAATTTTATTGTTTCTTTGTTTCAATTAAAAGATAAAAATGGATATAGTAGTTCATAGTGGATTATATTAAAATTTCACTCATACTTGGAATAGACATGTGAACTATTAATATTCTTGTATTGCTTGCAATTTGAACAAAAAACAAGATAGGGTTCTATAGGGGCCCCTGCCCTTGATAGTGAAAGATGTATACACGCCAAAATGGAGACAATCAAGAGAGAACAACATTCAAATATTTTTCAGTCTAGTCTCATAGCCTCCTCCCAACAAGGAGTTTACTCAAAAGTTTATTCCTCCTAGACAAAAATCACTCAACCCTTGCATTGTCCGAATGAAGATGATCAACCCCCTACCAGTCCCGAGACATTCCCAAGTCCATCAATGACTCCAAGCTCATTCTCGGGATGATTCATGATTTCTTCCAGCTCGGTAATCTTTTTTTCACGAGATGATACCCAAGATGAGAGATCCAAACCACCTGAGAAAAATGTTGTTTTCCCTTTTCCTTTGTGAAGAATCGACCTCTTGAGAACAGTTTGAGAAGAGAGGCCTCGGGGTTACTTTGGAAAGGTAGGTACTACACGATGTGGACTAGGTGGTTTGCAAGGTCTTGATCTTGTCTCAATTTCCCACTTATTTCAAAGGGTGGATTGTATCTTGGGGAAGGAATAGGTGAGGTTTTAGAAACTCATGCTCAGATTGTGAAGTACGACGCATTACATGGGTGGATGAACGAATTAAAAATCTTCCCCTACTATCCCGAGCTAAAGAAAGTATAGCCCTTGAATGAAGAGAATAAATAGATTGGTCCTCTTCTCCATCGGAGATTACAACTGGAGATTGAGTTTCTTTTTCACCTTTCCTCTTTCTCGAAGATGGTGTTGATGCTAGACACCCGGTGATGGGGAAAAATTTCTACTTGTCTCCTTTCTAGAAGTGAATCCTCCTTTCCAACTCATCTACTTTATGGGAAATAGTGGGCACAAAGTGTCAATGGAGGATTTTTCATACAATACATATAACTCTTGAGGAATTTCCTTAGACACAAATCCTTCATCACATAGGAATGGACACGAAAATTAGTTTTCCTAGATACTTGGGGCCTTCTTCCAATCCAGTATCTCTTCAAATATTCAAAAGATTTCATATGCTCCCATCTATAGAGATGGAAATACATAACCTAGAAAGCTGCAAACATGGGATTAATCATGATTATCCATGTAAGAAGTGCTAAGTGACCTTGCTTAGGAATGTTAAAGGTCCTCTAGTGTTACCCACACATTCTATATTAAATAGATTCCTGACAAAAGCTTCATCAGGACCGCTTAAATCGAAAATATGATTTAAGTCCTCTGAAGAAATATCTTTCAGGATGTGAGCTATAAGTACTTTCACCATCTTCTTGATTGAATTATTTGAGTTCGAGAATAGGAAAATAAATGTGTTTTGACACTAAGGAAAAACTAGGCTTTATAAATGGAAGAATGCATGTGGCCCCGTGTTAATAAAATCCTTCCCATGATGTTAACCAAATATTGCTTCAATTCGCACAGAGATGATTATAGTTTTGAAAAATATTAAGAATGAGTATATTTGGTGATTCGGTGTGACTTGACAAACATCCTATGTCGCATTTAAACCAAAGTAAGATGTGAAATGGAATGCCTTCAAAACCAAGAAGTATTTTGAAGAGATGAATGTAGGTGTGCATCTTGTTAAGAAACATCTAGAGATGTTCAATGATCATTTAAAATGATATTTTAATAAAAATCAAGAGGAACGTTTCAAGTAATCAGCAAGAGGTGATGACCGGATATCCTAGTTGAAGCAAATGGAACTCATTGAAAAGACTTATATTTTATACACTGGAAATCTCAATTGTAAACTTTTTCTAGAACACGCTTTGTAACGAAAAAAATATTCCTTGGAATATTCTTGTGTTTGGGGGAAAACATCGAAGGTCTATAAGTGAGTTGAGAGATATAAAATAGGGAAAAATTATAAGGAGAAAGGGGGTTAAAATTTTTCGTGAATTTTTCAAAGAAGAATAAAGGAGAGAAAGTCCTAGAAAAGCCATTTTCTAAAAGGAACTGTCTGAGAAACCAGATTTATTTCCTATGTGTCTTTAAATTTGATCATATCAATATGGTTGTAAATTTATGCCATGACAAGATTTGAGACCGTAATTGATGCTTTCCCTAGCTGATAAATTTAAAGAATCTTGAGTAATATGTGTTAATCATAGGCATAGTTGCACTAACTTTCATTTTGAAATGTTTTCAAGTGGTTGTTCTATTCTTGTTGCAATATTGTGTTAAACATTTTTCTCGAATCACACAAGATGTGGTCCTTGTGATAGTATTATGGCATTAGCAATTTCATTATGAGGAGAGCTTTCATTTCATGATGCAAATAAATAATTTAAATTCACTCTACTTTAATTTTGTTGATAAAGATTGTTTGTAATCCTATGAGTGTATCTTAGGTGTGACAAACCAGGAATTTATAATGTTTAATTGAGTCTTTAACATGAGCCTTCGTGTTGAATTCTTGAAGAATGTGTTAAAAAGTGTACTTACTGGCTTCCATTGGTACACATCTTCTATTGAAGGAACATTTTGACCATTTGGAGAATTTTATCATTGTGCATTTGTGAACTTCCTAACTTATGTTGAAAATTTCTTAAAGATTTAGTATAATCAAATTTATCTTGCTTAACTTCCCACCAAAAAAATTAATCGATGAATCCTAGGTGAACTACCCCTATTTGCACTATCCATTCATAAATGCTAAGGGAATTCATGGACTTATACATTCCTTACCTAAATAAACAGGAGAAATCGTGTCACCATTGCCTTTTAGTAACCTGGAATTTGTTTAGAAGGTTTCTTCGTTCTCTAAAGTGACAACTCGTGAGAGTTAGATTATGTTGTATTGACAAGACCTTCTCAAAGTATTCTTGTAATTTTGTGAAAAGAAAGAATGATATTATCAATCTGCATATGTTATCCACCAATACGGGTTACAAATTGGGTCCTCTCACCCTGGTTGAAGGCATAACCTAAAGTAGTCAGGGTAGGTCAAACCCTTTGCACAGTTGTCATCCAATTCTTCCAAGATTGAGTGAATTAAGAGCCAGTTAAGTCCTTCCCTGACTACAAAATGAATCATACTTTAATTTATCTATCTCCAAGCATCCTACTCAAATTACGGTGTTGCTCAATCACGAAGGAGAATCAATTTGGGTACTAACAAGTTGACTAACTTTGACTATCCACCATTTTGTGGTATAGAACCTGTTTCATGTGTTCAAATAGTCATCAAAAAGCTCTCAGAGTGCTCTTCCATACTATAGTCATCCTAGAAGGTTTATGTAACCTATATCCTTTGTAATGTCCTCTCGAATCATACCTCCCTAATGGGAAAGTATTTTTTTCCCAAAAATATTGTAAACTCCAAATCACATTCTTTGAAGAAATCTACGTACTATTATACCAAATATATAATAAATAAATGATGGTTCAAAATATAGGATTTGTGGCACTTAGGACTATTATCTTCTGTTGTGCCACTCGATATCCGAATAAGAACTCCATGCCTCTGCTATATGGTGCTAGGTTTCCCAATGAAACCTCAACACTCCCACTGTGTGGTGTGAAGCTTCCAGATATCTAAAAAAAAGGATCCCCTTTTACTCTATAACATATATCCTAGCTCGAATTTATTCTATAGAATCCAAACTGGTATGTATTAACTCCATGCTATGTAGATCTAAGTGTCACGCCCTTAATTATATATCTTACATGGGATGGATATAACCAACTTGCAGCTATCATAACTTCTTATCATGATGTATCTCTTTCATATATGATCTAATATCATTAGTTGGTCAGCCTTGCTAATGGCCATATCATAGGAATAGTATAAATAGGGGTTATAGGTAGTGGATGATCATTATGTTGAGTATTTGAGTCTTATGGTAACTTTTGGAGGTTTCCCCTCGAAGTGGCCAAGCTATTATACTTTCATATTGAGATAATTTATACGTAATATTGTGATATTTTTGTTCTATTTTTGGTGATAATCATACTTAATCACGTAATTTCATTACAAGTAGTATCGAGCTTGATCTTGGCTAGCACGACGTCAAACCCTAATTCGAAGGTTTGGATATATCTTAAGATTGGTAGCGAATTTTTCTCGTAATTGTTTTTGTCATGTGGAGAACTCGGTCAAGTAATCTTCTCTCCAAATTTCAAGAATTTTTGACTTGTTTTACAAATGTTATTACGGTTTTATATTTATCCATTGTTTGGCTCTCTAGGGCATAATTTTTGGAAAATTTTCAAATTTTTAATATTTCGGAAACTTGTCCAAAAAATAACTATGGTTTCTTTTTTATGAATTCCTATATTCGGCCAAAACAATTATGAAACCCTAAACCCTAAAATTAGGCCCTATTAAGTCTACCCCTAGGCCCAAAACCTTAGTCATGGCTAGTAGATCTACCCGAGGACAAGGAAAAGGAAAGCAACTCTAGGAATGAGACCAAATAAGGAATATGTGGATTCAAAGTCTCGCTGATTCGGGAGTATTTGAGGTGGTCATCCAACTTCAGGAAAGGGTCAACTATATGGTGAGTAAGGATGACCTTAATGTTGAGCTTCATCAACTAGAAGGTATCCTTAGGAGTGAGATTCAAAAGGATTTTCATGCAATGAAGAAGTATTTATTGCATGCTATTTCAAGAAAAATTTCCAATGCCAGTCATATGGGTTCAACTAGCAATGGTCACATAAATCCAAATCAATCCAATTAGGGAGGATCCTTTAATCATTCAGGTGGATCTAATCACCAATGGAGGGGCATGATTCCAAAAGTTGAAATGTGTAAATTTTATGGAAAGGATCTAATCAATTGGATTACCCAAATGGAAAATTTCTTTAATCTCCATTAGATCCCAGCGGAGAAAAAAGGTAACTGTGGCATCCTTATACCTAGAACCTGATCAATTCGTTTGGTATCGTTGGTTATGTGCTCAATGGCAGAAGAATGGCCTAAATGTCACCTGTATAATTTTCACTGAAGATCTTCAATTACACTATAGTTCTAGTGTTTCGGAGAATTACTTCAGCCAATTAGCAAAGTTACGCCAAACTGGTTCAGTTAAGGAGTATGTCCATCAATTTCAAACTTTGTCCTTGCGTGTGGAGGATATTTCGGAAGAGTATTTGAATGACCTATTTATTGGGGTTCTTAAGGACCACATTGAGCATGAGGTACGTATTTTTAACCCACTCGGTGTTGCTAATTCTATTATCATGGCACATTGAAAAGAGGAAAAATTTCTTTCTAGTAGAAGGTCATCCTTCTCTAGCTTAAAATATCATAACACCTTATCTCCTTCTTACCCTCGGCCAATTTGGTTGACACCTCAACAAATTGAAGAAAAAAGATCCAAAGGGTTATTCTTTAATTGTGATAGCAAATATGGACCAAATCATAAATGTTATGAGAAAAAAATGTTCTACATTGAAGGGTCTAGTGATGATGAAGAATATAAGGCAACATCAACAAAGGAAGTGGAAAAATTAGAGGAAGAATATGTCATGCTCTATTAGATGGTGGCACATTCCAATGTTCAGGTAAATGCCATAAAGTCAAAATTATGATGGGTGATTACACATTGGAATCTATGATGTTTTCTATTCCCATGGGTGGAGCTAATATTGTCTTAGGTGTTCAGTGGCTCACTACTTTGGGCACCATAGAGATAAATTTCCAGGAATTATTCATGCGGTTTCATTCTGAGGGTAAAAAATTTGAACTTCATGGTCTAGAAGCTAAAGATCCTCACGTGGCGAGTTCTCACCAAATGTAGAAGATTCTTAAAAAGGGGTCTGAAGGTTTTGTAGCACGATTTTTCTCTATGGAATTCCAACCATAAATGAAGGTATTACATCTTGATCTTCAAAAGGTTATTAATCAACATGCAGTTATCTTCAAGGAACCAAGAGGATTTCCTCCTAAAAGAGAGCATGATCATGCCATTCAATTGATTCCATGAAGCCAACCCCCCAACATCAGGCCTTATAGATATCCATATGTGCAAAAGAGTGAGATCAAGAATATGGTGGAGGAAATGTTGGAAATGGGTAATAGTCATCACAAGTCAAAGTGCCTATTCTCGATCCAAAGTGGTGATGGTGCATCACAAGTATGGAAGATGGTGCATGTCTTTAGATTACAAAGATCTTAACAAGTTCACTATCAAAGATAAGTTTCCTATTCCCATCAATCATTGAGTTTCATGGTGCCATTTATTTTACAAAACTAGATCTACATTCTGGTTATCACCAAATTATAGTCAAGCAAGAAGATATTCATAAGACAACTTTCATAACTCATCGAGGCCATTATGAATTCCTAGTGATGCCATTTGGTCTTACCAATTCTCCCTCCACATTCTAAAGCTTGATGAATTCAGTATTTAGACCATTCCTAAGAAAGTTTTTCTTAGTATTTTTCGATGATATACTCATCTACAACAAATCATGGGAGAAACACTTACATCACATCAATACTTGTCTTAGAAGTCTTAGAGAAACATCAACTTTATGCCAAGCCTTGGAAGTGTTCTTTTGGGGTATAAGAAGTGGAATACTTGGGCCATATTGTTTCTCACGAAGGTGTTAAGGTGGAACCTCACAAGATCTAGGACATGGTGGAATGAGAAACCCCAAGAACCCTCAAGCAATTACAAGGTTTCTTAGTTATCATAGGGTATTATCGTAAATTTGTAAAAAACTATGGCAGTATAGCAGCACCACTCATATAATTATTGAAGAAGGAATCCTTTAAGTGGAATGAGGAAACATCTAGGGCATTTGAAAAATTTAAGGCGGCTATGTACACCACTCAAGTATTGGTAACCCCAGCATTTAACCAAAACATTCATAGTTGAGTGCGATGCTTCAGAAATGGAATTGGAGCAGTAATAAAGCAAGAAGGACACACCATCCATTTTGAGAGATGACAACTAAAAGGAAAGAATTTGTTGAAGCCCACCTATGAGAAGGAAATGATGGCAATAATTCATGCAGTTAAATAATGGGGACCATACTTGATGGGTAGTCATTTTAAGGTTAAAATTGATCATGATAGTTTGAAATATTTCTTAGAGCAACATCTATCTTCATAAGAACAACAAAAATGGGTCACTAAGATGTTGGGATATGACTTTGAGATTGTTTATAAGAAAGGAAAGGAAAATTTGGTCGCTGATGCTCTATCTAGGAGGGATGAGTCCGCAGAAGCATTGTTATGTGCCATCTCTATACTAAATGCAGATTGGGTAGATCAAGCAAGTGAAGAATGGAAGAAAGATGCAACAACACATAATCTCATTCAAAATCTCTAGGCAGATCCATCCATCTCAGATCAATTTATATGGAAGGGGATACATTATGGTATAAAGATTGGTTATATCTATGTAAGAAATCTACACTTAAACACCATGTTCTTTCAAAGCTACATTCTTCTCCAATAGGTGGCCATGCTAGGGTCCTAAAAACATATCATAGAGTTAAGAAGGATTTATTTTGGGAGGGGTTGAAAGGAGATGTTCAAAAATTTGTGGCAAAATGTTTGGTTTGCCAACAAAATAAGGGTGAGACCATTAAGACACCTGGTCTTCTCCAACCTTGTCTATTCCTAGTGAGAGATGGGAAGACGTATCAATGGATTTCATCATAGGATTACCTAAATCAGAAGGGAAAAGTGTCATCATGGTCGTGGTAGACAGACTTACCAAATATGCTCATTTTTGTGCCATGGCTCATCCTTTCACAACTAGTACAGTTGCCATCTCTTTTATGGATACAGTTCAAAAGCTCCATGGCACGCCAAAAATTATAGTAAGTGATCGTGATCCAATATTTACAAGTAACTTTTGGACTGATTTTTTCTCTTGTCTAGGTACCCAACTAGCCCAGAGTTCCTCTTATCATCCCCAATCAGATGGGAAAACTGAGGTGGTAAATAAATTTTTAGAGGGATATCTTTGATGTTTTACTTCAGATAAACAAGAACATTGGGTGTAATGGTTGCCACTGGCATAATGGTGGTACAATACTTCATTTCATACCTCCTCCAAAATGTCTCCATTTTTGGCACTTTATGGGTACCATCCTCCATCACTCATATCTAGCTTGAAGGTCAAACCAAAGGTGAGAGCAATCGAAGATCACATTCAACATCAACATGAGGTACTCTCTAGTCTTAGAGAAAATTTGGCATGGGCACAAAACTGTATGAAGCAATAGGTTGATCAACATAGGAGTGAGTGACACTTTGAAGAGGGAGAATTTGTTTTTGTAAGGTTACAGCCATATAAGTAGTTATCCTTAAAAAATAGAAGAAGGATAATAAGCTTGCTCTTAAATACTATGGTCCTTACCGAGTGTTGCATAAAATTGGTAGTGTGGCATATAAGATCGAGATCCCTCTAGGAAGTAGAATACATCCAGTCTTCCATGTTTATTCCTTAAATAAATTTATTGGGAAGCACATGTCAACCTAGTCAGTGCTTCTAGAAATGGACGAGGAAGGAAGGATAATATTCGAACTGAAGGCATTCTTTAGACACGCAACAAAAGACCGAGGACCGAGTCATTCACGAGTACCTAATTAAGTGGAAGAATATGAATATTGAGGATGCATCATGGGAAAATGAAGCATTCATGAGAAGCATCTAGGGATTCCCAACATTGGGGACGATGTTGCTTTGAAGGGGAGGGGTATGTTACGCCCTTAAATATATATCTTACATGGGATGGATATAGCCAACTTGCAACTATCATAACTTATTATCATGATGTATCCCTCTCATATATGATCTATTATCATTAGTTGGTAGGCCTTGCTGATGGTCATATCATAGGAATAGTATAAATAGGGTTTATAGGTAGTGGATGATCATTATGTTGAGTATTCGAGTCTTATGGTAACTTTTGGAGGTTTTCCTTGAAGTGGCCAAGCTATTATAATTTGATATTGAGAGAATTTATCTATAATATTGTGATATTTTGTGTTCTATTGCTGGTGATAATCATACTTAATCAAGTAATTTCATTACACTAAGAGTGATCTGATGTCAGTGATGGACAATCACTTGTCAAATACCATCTTGTTACAAGGCCATAAGAGAATCTACACAGAATGAAGATGTGACCTGATGTCATGTCTCTTTCCATACCTCAATGCTCTTGTTTCATGGTTCTAAGTCCTCTTTCAAGACCTCAACGCTTCCATTGCATGGTGCTAGGTCTTGATGATCAGATACCATTCATTTTTTTGGTGCTAATGCCTTGACATCGAATGATGTTCCTAGCTAATCTCTTGTGAGATATTTTTTATTGACATGAATTACCAAGTACCATTCTACAATATGACCATAATGGCCTTCGAACAAAATTAATATTCGACCCAACATTAAGTGCCAACAGTAATCAACTACCATCCTATAGAATGGTCATAATGTCGTAATACAGATTGAAGATCCAAACTAATACCTACGAGGTCTCTACAAAAATGGATGATAACTCTCCAAGCTTATAAATATGAGTTAAATCCTATTTCCAAGCTGTAACAAACACTCATAAGCTGATTAGGAGATATGTTTGGAGTATTAATCAAATTGTTTAAGTAAAAAAAATCCATCGAGTATGGTAAAAATTTCTCTCGAGTATTTTCTCACAAAATATGATCTCCAAACAAAGTACTGTAAATTAATCATCAATCTCAATTATGTAATATATAATTCAAAAATTGTTGACTTACCCATTTTAAAGAACTTTAACTTTAGGTAGTACCTGGTCCTGGGTTGATTTGTTAATTGGTTGTGTTGTAGAAACCTCTTTTCCTTTGCAATAGGCCTCCATTTCATATTTTTATTTCCATTACTCGATGGTCCGATGGATGAAGTTTCTAGTAATTTTCCACCCAATGCCCATTCCTATGAAAATGAGTACAAAACTTCCTCTTAATGTCCTTCTTCCGGGATGACGAACTCTTACTGACCATTTCTCTCCTTTTCATGATGATATTGGTATTTCGATTTTTTCTGGTTCCTTTTGGTCAGTGTGTGGCTTATTATCTTATTAAATTCCTCTGAAGTTCCATTCACTTGAGGGTGATAAAGGGTGGTATTATGATGGGCCACCATGAACTCTGCAACAAAATTTTGACTGTCTCATTCAAAAAATGCGTACCCTCTGTCACTAGTCAAGATTAAAGGACATCCATACCGCTGATTATGTTCTCCCATAAGAACCTAGAAATTATCTCTACTATGAAATCCCTTATAGGTCCTATCTCAATCCACCTTATTAAGTAATCAGTGCAAGTAATGATATAATTCTAACCATTCATTCACGCGACAGGTGAAAATGGTCCTACAAAATCAATCAACCATTTCTCAGGAGCATTTCATCTTGTCTTCCCAGCTTACCAAGGTGCTGAAAATGGTCTCAGGCCTTTTTGAATTCAATACAATCATGGTAGATACTTCCCCCTAAAGCTCTGCAAGTAGAATCTTACACATGGTGGCATTTCCTACATAGTGTCCTCCTACAATCCCTTTGTGTGCTTCTTCCATGATTACAACACGCTCATGCTCTAACATGCATCGATGCGAGAACCCCATCAGGGCATAACTTGTATAAGTCTCCACCAATTAACATGTAGGGTGCGGCGCGTATACCCAAATGTTTTCTTTCCAAAGTCTTCATCCCCTCTGGCACCACACCCATTTTGAGAAACACAACAATATCTTCTAATTCGGAGGGCACGCGTCGTAGTCTAAACAGTTGTGCATCCAACATTATATTGTCAATGCTTTGTGCATCCTCTCCTAAATCTATTCTTGATAGGTCAAGTCCTAAATTTCTTTTTCCTAGTTTCACAATAATAATAAATTCAAACTCTTGAAATAATAGGACCCATCACCATATGCACCTTTGTAAAATAGGCTTGTTTACTAAGTACTTTAATGCCATGTGATCCGTGTACAATATAAAGGGTGTTGCTAACAAATATTGCACGAATTTATGCAACACATAGATCATTGATAACGCCTTGTGCTCAGTGGTTGTGTAGTTCTATTATGCTGGTGTCAACTTTCTACTTGAAAAACAGAGAGGGTGATCAATAGTCCTCTCGCTAGGTTGTGCTAACACTTCCCCAATGGCTTTCCGTGAGGCATCAACATGCACATGGAAAGGTTTATCCTAGGAAGGAAAGTGCAAGATGGGTGTAGTGATAATCCTATTATTTAATGTATCAAATGCCATTTGTTACGCCTCTCCCCAATGAAATGGACATCCATGCTTCAACAATCCTTCCAATGGTGCGATGTTTTGGAATAGCCTCTAATAAACTTTTGGTAGTACCCCGTATGCCCAAGGAATCCACACATGGTGCTCTAGCTGGTCGGATCCCCCAATCCCACAATAACGAAAAATTTGGTGGGATCCACCAGTAAGCCTTCCTTACATATGATATGCCCCAATAGGGTTCCAAATGGAGTAGAAAAAGAAAATTCTTGATGTTGAGGGATATGCACAATTGTCGGCATCTCTCCAACATGAATCAAAAATTATCATAATGATCTTTCACTAGTCCATACAATATCCAGTCATCAAGTTAGACTTGAAGAAACTTGTGGATAAAGTTCTGAAATGCTTGGACCACTATGCATGAAAACACAACAGGTACATTCTTTAGTCCAAAAGGCATGACCATGTAGGTAAAACTTCCCCATTCAGTGGAGAAGGTTGTCTTATCTCATTCTTCCTTTACAATCATGACTTGATGATAACTTTGAAAAATCCATCTCGTAAAGGAATAGATCTCACGCCTGCCTACTCCTTCCGGGATTTCCTCGTAAAGGGGTTGGGAAAGGATCCATTACACATATCACATAAGCCCTTGTAGTCAACACAGATCCTTATCATTCCATCCTTTTTAATTCTTATGACCATGGGGCTTATCCACTTTGACTCCTCAAAAGCCTAAATGATGTTTGATGTTATAATCTTGTTTATTTCCTCCTTAACTTGTATGCAAAAATTCAGATTCAATCGGTAAGGTCTCTTCCAAATAGGGCATGCTCCTTCCTTTAGCTTTATTCTCATTTCTTCCAAGGATTGGTGGATGCCTTTAAGCTCATGGTATCGTCATGGGAATAAATCCTGAAACTCACATAATATATCAATGATGTTTGAAACCTCCTTCTCTAACCAACAAGTACCTAATGGTAGCCTCCTTAGGTTCCGTTTCAACCAATGTTAACCTTTTTATTCTTCGAGGGTTAATGGTATGTGAGCACATTTTCATCCACACTATTCATTATCTCGTGCATACCCATAGTGTGGTTAACATCTAAGTTCTCAATTCCTCACCATCAATCATATAGAATAAATTCCCCTTTTCTTTCTCCACATAGGCGCGCTCAAGTTGTAGATCCTCTGGATCCTCCTCATTAAAATGTTCCTCTTACTCGGGTTCTCCTAATAATTCAACAATTTGATCCTCAACCATGACACTATATCCTATAGTCGGTACTTAACAACTTGTAACGCCTCATTCGCCAATGGCTTAGTACTATGATATTCAAATGTTTAAATTAGGTCAGGCTGTTAACTCCTACCAATTCCTGTTTGATGACATAGTTCGGAATGAATGTACCATGTGCACGCACAACCCTATAGTGTTGAATAGAACTTATGTACCCATAGGGAAGGAGGTAAAGCTTCCGCACCTCTCATCCACATTTTCTCAAATTCTTGGACATGATTTGATGCGGGTCCCTTTCCATCATAGGTACAAATTTCGGTGGGTGCGTTGCCCGGAGGAATTTAACTAAAATTTCAAACCTCACCTCCCACCATCTTAGAATATTGTCCTAATGCGCCACCCACCAATGTGTTGTGGTTGTGCGCAAAGTGTAGAAAAGCATGCTCCTTTTAATTTCACATCTCCATTGGGATTCCATAGCTCATAAAAAATGTTAGGGTTGCCTTCCTAGAGTAACTTGGTAACCACCCTTGTTACCCTTGTAACGGAGCCTCTCAAATGCCACCCAATTAACTCATAAGTTCCATGTACCCAATTTTCACATGCTACACTAGTGGTATCAGTCATAGATTGAGCGTCTTCAAACTAAATAACTCCTTCCATAAGGTGAATCACTTTATGGTCCCTAATAGAGTGCACATAGATTGTCAAGAACCTCTTCTCCCAAGGGCTCGAGTGTAGGGCACCGACTTCCCATTGGTCAAGGAATGATAAACTGCTCCTCCTTATTTTCAAACCTTATTCGTAGGTCAAAATTATTTTTATAACACTAGGGAGCCCAAGTAATGATATAAAGTTGTACGCCTCGGCTAGCATAAAGAATTCAAAGTCTCTAGTGAATTTCACCCATTGGATAGTGATAGCAACATCCTTCAAAACACCAAACCTTTCTCTTGTTCACCATATACATCACATTTGAAGATGGCTGCAACGCTCCCCCATTTGATGTCATGCATCTAGGGTGAGGACATTAAATTTTGCACCAAAATCTATCGAATAGTTCTTAGAAACCACCCATCAAAAGCGTATTTAAAGTAATCTCCTTATCATAATCAAGGTTGTGAGGAGGAAGGTTAATATGCAAGACTTATTACTCACGATCTCATCTAGCGCACGATACTTTTTCTTGTAACCATTCTCCTATCGGTGGGATGATGTTCTCTTGTCTTAACATTTTTCATACCTCCCTAACTTCATTCATATCCTTTTATAGAGCCTCAATGCTCTTCCTCTACTCTAACTATATTGAATTCTCCTTCGGACATTGGATCTCTCCTTGCAAGCTCTAAATTACATCCATAGTCTCTTGATAGGCCTCTTTCTAATGAGTAGGTTCGGGGTACTTCCCATGCATTACCTCCTCTCTAGTAACTAGTGGCCTTTACTTTGGTAATCGAGAAACCACCCATCAATAACTATATTTAAAGTAATCTCCTTATCATAATCAAAGTTGTGAGGAGGAAGGTTAACATGCAAGACACTGTTACTCACGATCTCATCTAGCGCACGATAATTTTTCTTGTAACCATTCTCCTATCAAAGTGTGATGATGTTCTCTTGTCTTAAATATTTTCATACCTCCTTGACTCCATTTAGATCCTTTTGTAGAGCCTCGGCACTCTTCCTCTTCTCAAACCTGTCTTGAATTCTCCTTTAGATATTGGATCTCTCCTGTAATCTCGAATTACATCCATGGTCACTTGATAGGCCTCTTTCTAATGAGTAGGTTTAGTGTACTTCCCATGCACACCTCCTCTCTAGTAACTAGTGGCCTTTACTTTGGTATTTCCTAGCACATGAATCTTTAGATCGCATTGTCACTAGTACGAGTTCTAATTCTGACTCACACACCACCCTTGGCATCCAATGTGAGTCTATTTTCATTATGCTTACCATCTTGATGCTCTTGTCCTTCCAATGTTGCTGACTTATATGCTCAAATATATCCATGCACTCCTCATACTTATGCTTCTTTCCACACCAAGAGCATTGCAACAGATCAGGGAACTTGTGCTTATAGTTCTTTCTAGATCCACATTTGTAACAAGTTCAATGCGGGAATTCACTTATTTCTCCTCTGCAGTTGCCACGACCTCAAAATCCTCCATGGAATATTCTTCCATGAGATCCTCCGTTTGCACACCCTTCATAGTGGCGACTATCATCCTTGGAACTATTTGCAACACTGGTCTAGCGCACACCAATATCAATGGCATCGTGTATCCGGTGGTCAATCTGTAGTCCTTGGTGTCATGAGTAGTAAAGGTAAAAATATTGCAATACCAAGACACATTCTTATGGATCACGTGTTGCAAAGTAGTGGGAATCTACTTACATCATGATCTCCATGGTAAATTTCACATTTCACTGTCATGGCGCAAACTGACCTCCAAGGAAAACTATCCTTTATATGCCCCTCTATTACACAATCCATGCATCATAGTCCACTACGAGTCCCATATGGTGAGTGTTTAGATAACTTCTCTAGCTACTTTACCATGACAGCTATCGAGCTTCAAGATATGGACTTAATCGGTGTCCATGCTTCTTATGGCCTCGGTGCATAGGACAACTTCAAAGGCCTCACGTGGGTCCGTGAAAGTCTTATGTGAAAGTTCTCTTCGAAAGGGGTGAGTAACCCACCAACAAAACACTTGAGCATGTTGAGATGGATGAATGTCATAAGATAATTTTGATAAGAGTGTCTTAAAACATACATCAATACTCCCGCACACTTTCGCCATACCATGTTGAATCTCCTTTAGCACGTTGATGCTATTATTCTGTTCAAACTCGGGAATATGGAACTTTTCCAAGAATGCATCACGCGCACGGTATAATCCTACCTTTGTATAGTGTGGTTCATACTACAGTACCGATTATGTGTGCATCCTTGTAAAGTGGTTGTAACATGATTTTCCTTCCTCTATGGGGAAATTACTCCCTTCACACGCCATAGTAGCTCATACTCATGTATATGTTCCATAGCATCTTTAACACCATTGTAATCTGGTAGATGTAAACACATTTAAAAAAACTTGTTGAGGTGGTTGAGGCCTTGCCCACCCGATCCGAAACTTGATTTCCCGATGTTGCCTCTACCACTAGATCCACTAGATCCACCGGTTCTTACTCCTCCTAATCCACCAAATCCTCCAGATCCTCTAGGTCCACTAGGTCCACTAGTTCCTATTCCACTAGATCCACCTCCTATAGCTGCTAAAGGTCCTGAAGTGGTTGTGCCCTACGTTACCACTATCATGCTAAACTATACACCAACAATTTGTGATATTGTACCACTACCAGATGTGTGTCCTACACCACTCCCATACGTGACTCCCAAACCTTGTCCAAATGTCGTTTCTAGACAATATACCTCCAAACACAGGAAATTATTATGCAGCCATAGATGTACCAAATGAAAAGTTATACCTCCTAGGTGTTGATCGGTCACTTCCACCAATATTGGTGGGTTATTAATGCTTATCTCTCAATTTGGAAAAATAAGTGTCAAAGGTTGGTCACCAAGCAGATTTAGATGCATGCCAATGGATCTCCTTTCTTCAAGTGACAATCTCTCATCAAAAGTTGAAGGGGTCTCTCTCCCATGCTTTCCAAGATGGGGTAGCACAAACTTCTCAAGCTCCACATCCTCTATGTGAACCTCAATTCCTTCCCGTAACATCTCCCTCCATAACTCCATCGGTCCTATAACTATGCATTATCTAACTAAATCCCTTTCACGTGCTTCATTATACTTGAGTCATCTCTCTTCACTCTCCTTTTTAGCCACAAGGTCCTCCATCTTCCTCCACCATATCTTCCTCTCCCAAAGACTCGAAGGATCTTAGCTAGCCATAGGAAATTCTTCTAAACCGAGTGTAATGATCGAGATATTTATAGAAAGAGATAGACATAGGAATGATCCTCTTGGTTCCCTCGAAACTCAAACTCAACAACCTCTAGATAGGAATACGTAGTAATCACATATTCCAGGGTGTAACTTATCAACACTCTACTCCACCAATGATCAACAACACGTGTCCAAGTTAGATCAATATCATGCAGCCTCAGATACTCCTCTTGGGTCCATACGCGAGGTATATAGTACCATATCGATCTAGATGCATACTCCGAAATCCATTCATACGAGATCTTTGGAAAAAAATAAAAGAAGATATCATATAGCTCTTGATACGAGATGTTCTTCTACCCATTTACGTGCATTAAACTTAGATCCAATATTAAAAATTTTGAGCAAACTCATCCTCTGTATTTTTAAACCATGATTCAACACTGTCTAAGGTCAAGTGCTCTATCATCACACATTATTCTCACAACAACTTCAAAAAGATGTCTCAAAGAATGAGAACCAAGATGTAGTCATTTTCATTTACCCTCAATATTATTGTTTAACCCCGAGCGCACCAACATATCACCCAGTGGGTGTTAGGTGCTCACCGAGGCATGCACGAGCACCGATCCCCTCCTTTATGTGACCATTGTGAGAATTTTTTTCCATTAATGTAGGATTATTTGTAGAATGAGAAGTACATTTACTTAGTTAAAAGAAAAGTGGAAGGCAAAGCTTATAGATCCAAACTTTAAGGCATTAAAGAAACTAAGCACCATTGGAATGAGAATGATAAATTAGATTTGAGTCATGATATCCATTTACACAGGGTTTACACCTTTTAGCATGATATACAGAATGAACCCATATATATATATATATATATATATATATATATATATATCATATATATATATATATATATATATATAATATATATATTGAAATAGTATTGGAAATAGCCACATTACAATCAAATAGGTCATCTCAGACCATACATGTTAAATGGCGAGAGACTCAACCCTTATAGATCCTCCCTAGTATGATATTCTATCTATACCCTCCCATTTAACCCTTATTATAGGTCCTAGTGCCAAACAACGGATTATTACATCCTTCACAACCCTTAGCACCAAGTGTTATTAAACCCTAAAGATTGTAGCACTCTATTACTCAACATCTTACTCTCTATACATCGAATCTCTTTCTTCTTTCTACCTTCTTCTCTCTCTGTTAGTGTCTCGGTCTCAGTATCTATCTATGTCTCTATTTATTTAACCCAAACACATCTCTTTATAGGATCCTCACCCCTTTGCCATGCCTTTCCTTCTAAATAGATTGTGTGCCAAGTGTCTATGTGGTCCTCCATTGGAGAATGCTTATCCCTTTCTAATCCCTCCACTCTCTGTAATTATGTCTCCTAAGAATACTCCCTACATGGAATATCCTTTTCTTGACCTTCAAGGTTGTAGGATATCACCTTATCCTCCACTCAATATGCCTAGTTGGGTCACATTTTTCCTCAAGTGCCTCCTGAATGCTGAATATTGCTAAGTCCTTTGATCATGTGTATTGCCTTTCTACGTGTGCCCTAGTTTCTCCTAAACCATTCTTAAACCTCTTTGTGTTGTGCACTTCTCCCTACGCTCCTTTCTTCTCACTTTGGTCCCACGCATGTGCCCTTTGGTACTTAGCTAAAAATTTAGGACCCAACACCACCCCACACTAAGCATGTTCTCAACTTCTTCATCAGCGTCCTCATTTTCTATAATTTGGCCACATAATGATTATGTAATCCATAAAAATACATGGAAAGAAATTTCACATTATCGAAAATCACAACCATACTTCTTAAGCTAGAAAAGTGAATTAGAAGTTTTACTATGCTTATGGTTATGGTAATAAATTGGAGGTGGAATCTTACTACCTCTTCACTGATTTTTCTTACCACATCTTTCCTATGATGACAACGCAAAACTTTCCTTCTAAAAATATTCTTACAAGACTAGTGGGGCAATCAATTTTTTTTTTGAAGCTTATCTCCCATCGTGTTCTTGGAGAAATATCCAATTTCCATTATCACACTAGAAAAACCCAAATATGAATCCAAAAATGAATGGGAGGAAGAATATTCATGTAGTGAATAACTTATAGTTCACTCATCTGCCATGGTCTCTGCATATGAAGTTAAAGGTATTTCCTTTCTCTAATCAACACATTCGCAACCTTGCTAAGAGATAATCCTTGGTTTACAATTCTGATTTCAAGGGAGCATTCTCCTCTTCTAAGGAGTAATACATTGATCACATGATATAATTATCTTCCTATATCGGTGATTGTACACCTTAATTTCCTCGAGCTTCACCTGTTTGGACATCTTTCCCCGGTGCGGTTATACCCTATTCACATAAACCGAACAAAATGCATCAACTTGAAGCAATTACATGGGTAAATTAGCTGATTATGATACCAAAATTTCTCAAAGATTAGAACTTTTGTAGGATAACAACCTACTCTGATACCAACTTGATCTAAAAATCTAGGTAAAAAATTTTAACTATTTTTTTCTACGACCTTCGGACCCTTATAGGCTTATTAATAATTACGGATAAAATTATTCCATTTAATTAAAACAACCCAAAAATAATGCAAAAATGTAAACATACTACACATGGATTGATTATGGAGTTCAAGTAATAACCTACATCTCCGGGTTCTTTCAAATCGTTCCACTAATCAAAATTTATAAGTACAATATGACTTTTACAACAAAACCTAATGGAACTTTACTTGACTATAAAGTGCTCCGGCCTATTAAAGAACACCGATGATAAATCAGTCCTTTCTCCACCTTCTAGTGCCTAATAATCCTACAGAATGCGATCGGCCTTCCAGACATTCGCAAGACGCCCTATGGCTCTCGAGTCAACAATTCCAGGCTTCATAAATAAAAGTATGACACTATGGGCCAATTAGTGAGTTTCGAATAACTCCCAATTTTACAATTTTCCTATTTAAAATAGGACTTAGCTCCCATAATTATTACCTACGATATTAAATATGACTTACTCTCTAAAAATTTCCTATAATTAATAATAAGGCTCTATTAAAAATAATAGCTTGGAAGCTATTTTAATATCTTCACATATGCCCTTAAATAAGCTCTAAGAAAAATAGCTTATAGTTTGTTCATTTCCTTTATCCATTATTTGAATGAGAGGGTGAAGGGCCTTTATATAGGCCAAAATGGCACACAAATATTGTATATAGGGCTTATCACCCTCATCTTATCACAATCGCCTATATAGGCGGCTATTGAGGTTGCTCCGCTTGTAATGGAGAGGTCGGGGGATCAAATCCCACCTTCGATTTTGGCGTGGACCATTTGTATTTGTCATGGGATGTATCCCACATGTTTGGTATGGATGGAGGGGTCACATTTTAAAATAGGATCGACCACCCATTATTTACGTGACTCCAATCACACCTTTCACTCCTTTTGTTTGGCCACATACCATATGCGAGTTATTCGATTAGGCGGTCGATATGTTTGATTCTCCCATTGTGTGGGACAAGCGGTTGGCGAGTTGTTTATTTTGAATTCCTATGATAAAGGATGAGTCATTGTGTGTGATAAGGCATACTTTCTACCAAGTTATCGGTTGGAATAATCACCTAGTCATATGGTCGAGTTGGTAATTCGAAAATCCATATAGATAAACCCACACAAACATTATGATAATTAAATCCCGAGAAATGTAAATATGTGGCTTTGAACATAGTACATGCAATGTGACCAACTCAGAACCGAGATAATGAAATAGCTTAGTGAGATAAAATCAATGTAAATGCACTCTGCAACATATAGTCCACTTGTCGACTCTCGATAGGAAAATTGAGTGAAATTGAACTTGTGGTGGTAAGCCACGTGGTGGCTTAAGGACCCACCATGTTGGTGATAATAACATAGTCCTCATAGTGGTTGGGATACCTTCCATAACAAAATTTGATCCTCTTGTTTTTGTAATTAAATTCTCACTTGTCGAAGACCAGAGAATATAAATGCCAACTCATAGCACACACGCTTATATTTTTCCACTTTTCGTAAGTGACTCACCAGTTGACCAAGCCCCTATAGGAGTTGACCATTTTTGACCAACCACCATTTTTCAGAAATCTCCCAAAGTTCTCTTCGATCTTGTAGTGATCTTGGAAAATTTAGGCAAACTATATTCTCTCGTAACATCCTGCGGATCGGTCTTGAACAAATCAATATACACAAGTTGGGATACCAAAATGGATATTGTATACCATTTCAAGGAGGGTTCCATTCACTTTCTCATCACTATCAAATCCAAGGAAAAATGCTAGCATAGAAATGGTATCCCTAACCCACGGTTTAAAGATCACAATTGGATAAGGAGGCCTCCCTTTTGGTATTGTTCCATCATGTGTTATTTTTCATGAAAAATGATCTTTGACATCTTGATTGGTGGCATGATAATCATTAGTAATTTTTTTTAGGTTTATGCATATGGTTCTTAATTTTTTACTTTCAAACCCCAATGCAAAGATGATATTTTTGTATGTAATGGATGACTTTTCTTGTTTGGTGCCATTTGTAACAATTAATTTTTTCCATCGTAATTATAGGCACAGAGCATGAAAAATTTAGGGTAGGAGAAATCCTTGTGGAGCATCATGTGTCCCAATCTAACCCACCATGTTATCTAACCTAACTGGATCCTAGGATTATTTGCCTTATTATCGAGACTTGTATATAAGTTGCGAGGTTCTTCTACAAATTACAGGATCATAAATATCATGATATTCATCAGTAAAATTAGGGGTTTTAAGAAGTTTTGCATATGGGATTAGGTTTTTATTTTTATCTTGTGTGGAAGTAGACATGCTTGGAATTTTGGATTTCGAAAACCCTCAACTCTAAACCCTAATATAGAATTTTTAAAATGGTGACTTATACGGTTATACTTATAAAAAGAATAAAGATGCAAGATGACACTTACTCGAAAAAATGAATATTTTGAGTCTTTAACGGCACAAAAATTATATTAATCTATTCATCCCTCGGTGTAGTATACCTTCTAGAATGCAATCAACATTGAAAATCACCTTGCAAGAAGTATCACATCATGATCACGTCTTTCACTATAAATGTAAAAATTTAGTGAAATTTCAAATTTCATTCAGTAGATGACAGCTTATGGCTTCTTTAGGCCTATTCTAGGGACTTCCATTCAAAATGTGGGTGTGTTAGACCTTCATCCTAGAATGGAGCCTATGCCATTGATCCTCATATATCAAATGATGCAAAATATTTATAAATAATTTAATAAAACATAATTTACATCATGTATCCATATGTATCTATATGTGGAAACATCCAAATGTTGCTAAGGACACATCACAACTTTAAAATTTATTAAAATTTAAGGGTGACATTAAATGTAGAAGCATGGTCATCGGTGTTATATTTTTCAAATCACAACTTGGATTACACGGTTAATGCGCACAAATGTGATTGTGCCACATGAGTGTAATTAGTCCTCATACTCGTAATTCAAATATTTCTCACATTTAAAAATTTTACTCATAAGTGTCTTTACTAAATTTTATTTTCACTTTTCTTGTAGGTAAAAGTGTGAGGATAATTAAATAAATGAGTCGAAAATATGAGTATTCACAACTTGTACTTCTAAAGTGCAAGGATTGTAAAGTCGCTATCCAAGGATGTGAGGACTATTATAAAATATATTTGAATTTCTACTCAAACACTTATTTGTTATAATGAACAACTAATAGACAAATTACAATGCTTTCTTATCTTGACTTCTTGACTTATATCATTCAACAAGACTACCTTTCTCTATGATCTTACTAGAACCATAAGCTCCTTAAGGACCTGAGTTTAATTTGATCATTCACGATATTTCTCAGGGCTACTAATATCATATTCAAGATGAATTAAAATTTTGAATAGGTTACAAACACTCTTTGACATTCAAACTTCTCTTTTGGTTATATGAGACTACTAGAGGCTACAAGCCTTAAACTGAGTTTTAGAGAGATTGGTACCAAACTAGACACTCAAATCACTTTATAATGTATTTTATAGTGTTATCAAAGTGGATTAACATAACTTAGAATTTCTTCTTGTCTCTACTCATATTCTTCTATCAAGTTCCATTGAAATTCTAATAGGCCTAATAGGTTTGACAAAACACAATGAAATATATATATATATATATATATATAAAGACCTTTAAAATCATATATATATATATATATATATATATATATATATATATATATGTATATATATATATATATATATATATAGGTATGTATATGTATATATATATATATATATATATATATATATATATATATATATATATATATGTATATGTATATATATATATATATATGTATATATATATATATATATATACATATATACATATGTATATATATATATATATATACATATATATATATATATATATATATATATACATATATATATATACATATGTGTGTGTGTGTGTGTGTGTGTGTGTGTGTGTGTGTGTGTGTGTGTGATTTTAAAGATCCTTAAGACTTCTAATCACTTTTATATTATTGAAAAAATAATTTGTGACAAGGGAAAATCAAGGAATTTTACCAATACTCTAGGACTAGGTCCCTCTTCTTATGAATGGGGTAGCTCCATTTATTGAAAACAAGGAAATATGTACACTACTCTAACCATCATGGGTGGCCTTTCAACTGGGGATCACATAGGAATACTCCACTAAACCCATGTGCAAAATGAGGTGGAGGAAGGTGTGTGTATGGAGAGAGGGGAGAAAGTGAGAAGGGGTTTTATTCAATAAATAGCAAGTTGAGTTTATTGAAATAAAATAATCTATTTTTAGATTATCAATGAGAAGACACTATATCAAGGAAAGAGGAATAAAATAGAAGTAAATATTATCATTTGCATAATATTGCACAAGTAACCATTCTCATGGAGTAAAGTTGAGATGGAGAGGAAAACATAAGACAAGGAGATAGATTAATTTTAGTTTCTTACTTGTATTAAGATAATGGGAGTTATGAACCAAGGAAAACTAACCCTTTAGAATGGAGAGAGAATTACAATATATGGAAAAATTGTGTGGCTCTTCGCATTACAATGTGAATTTTCAACTTAAAGTGTGATCCTTAAAAATAAATTAAAAAATTAAGTGACTTAATTCATGTTTTACAAAATTTTCTCCTCAATGAAGAATTAGAATTCTAGAGAGAGAAATAGAGAAGAAGAGATAGAAGATAGATGTTGTGGAATGAAATTTCACTCTTCCTTCATGGTGGATATGAATGTCACATTTAGAAAGGAGATTCATTCACTACTTTAATGACTGGAACACACCTCTTCACCTCTGTGAGAAATGGTAGGATGAACATATGAACATGATATCCTTTCTTCCATATGAGAAAACACTCCTCTTATGATCATCATGAAGAATGCACTTATACCACACACACCTTGGACTTGAAAACCATGACAATGTTTTGAGATTCTTGAGATTCCCTATCAAAAACATAACAATTATCACAACATGGTTCCCATTTTTAAATACTTCAAACAATTCAATTGAATAATTATTGATCAACAATCCTCCTACGTAAGCTAACTTAGGCTACCAAACATTGTCGTTTCCAATGCTTGGGTACTCAAGAAGCAAAAATGAAATGAGCTCATATATAGAGTAATGGAACTTGATTTTGAATTTTTATGATCTTCTTATCCTTAAGAAGTAGTGGGGATCTTATGGTGCAAGTGAAAGTGGATTCCACAACGGTTTTGAAAACCTGTAAATTTGAGTGTATTTTGGTGTTACAGGCTGTTGATTCTATATTTTGGAAAGAAATGGAGAAAATCAAATGAAAATTATACATGAATTGATTCATTATAAATATAATCCCAAGATGAAAAAGTGTTATAAATTTTGTGAGATTCATTCATCCGAATTAATGGGAATTTCATAAATAGGTTCAGTTGTGGGAAAAGCTTGAAAATTGGTGTTAATGGGAAAGAAAGAAAAATTTTCAGTTGGTCACATAGTGAGAAATTATTCTCAAAATTATGTGATCTTGGGATCATTACGAATCACTTGGGGAGATTAATGGATTATCTAAATTTGACAAGTTTCTTTAGTGGGTTTTGGAGGACGAACCAAATCAATTTTCCATGGACGTGGGTTTTTCAAGGGTTTAGGAGTTAAATAATGATTTTGATCATATCATGGGATTCCCTTCACCTTATATAAAACTTTATAACTCAAAATTATGGGATTAGAGGATGTAATTAATGCTCCAACTTTTGTGTGATACCTCTGTGTACATCAAACACAACCTCTATTTAGAATTCTAAGTTTTTTTTTGGTGCATAGAAGCAATAATGGCTAGATAAATTAGTCTCAAATAAACATTGGAGTATTTTATCATATGTTAAGTTTTATACCTCTCCTTTAAGGAACCATCATTAGGATTGGATGGCCAAATTTTAGAGTGATTTTGTCCACGAGATCATGAGATATGAGTGAGAAACCTTCTAGGTTACCTAAGGAACATGCAGAGTTTCAAAGGCATGAAAGGATGAAAAACCAACTCCAAATTTCTTTTAATGGCTTACAATGAGTTTTAGAATGCACTTTATGGATATTTTTATGGAAAAAAAGTTACTTGTAAGTTGAGTGGTGGAGATCGGAAGTGGAGATCCAAGGTGGAAGTGCATGGTGCAAATACACATGAGAAGTGCACTTCCACAAAGAATGGGTGCACTTTTGGAGTGAAATTACACCTAAAAAGTGAACCCAAGGTGTAATTAGGGTTAAAATGTGTTTTGGGAAAGTTTGGGGGACCAAATACTATGGAACTTCATGTTTGCCTCCAATTTTTTGGTTTTTGCTTTTTTTTTTACATTTTGGATTTATTTCTCTCCACAAATTAGATAGAGGTGCACTTTTGGTTTGAACCCAAGGTGCAATGGTTTAAATGAAGTGTGTAAGTGCACCAAAGTGCACTTTGGAACCTTGTTTGCACTACCTCATTTTCTCTCGAGAGACTTTCCTTCACCCTAAGGTCTGTACTTGATGATTTTTATCTGTATAATACATGAATTAAAATAGAAACATGCCAATTAATCAAATTATCTCATTTATAAATCTTTAAAATTAGTTATTCATCTAAATTTTCTTGTACTTCCATTTTTTCCAAGGGCGGTGTGTCGGTGAGCCGAGTTGCAAGAAGAGTTTTCAACAAACATGAACCAAACCAACTCATGGGTCATGAAGAACATTGAAAGTGATTTCAATTGAGATTTTTTAGTCTCCCAACTCTTCTCGGGGTTTCTAAAACCTTGTTGAGAAAGTTCCACCTTATAGAAGGAATCTTGTCTTTGCACTAATGGACGAGTTTCTACATTTTTATACTCCTAGCATTCTATCTTGATTATCGCACCATTAATTAGGTTATGTTAAATTTCCAATTCTTAGGACATTATCTCCCAACACTTCCTGATGCTTCTAAAATATTTCAATCTAGGTGACTATCTCTTTTGAAACTTTCTTTTCCCAGTGCCTTACCCAAAAAGACCCGGTTTTTCTTAAAATTTTCCCAACCTCTCATGGCTCCTAAAAACTCCTAAAATACCTTGTATCATCTCAATACTCTCTCGTGCAACCTATAGATGGTTTTTATCTTTAATTTAGCTTTTGGGCAATGTCCTCTTGTGACAAGAAGACCAAAAAGACCTTTTGAAGCCTCTTGGAGAACTCTTGCTTCTTAGATCTCAATACCTTCATGAATCAAGATAGGTACACTTATCTGCACATGAAACACAATTGAAATTTTTAACACTTTTCTATCAAATATAATGATGGTGACGGAGTTGAAATGTTGGCTTGATAGAAGATTTAAATTGACCGGGAAATGGAATTTCAAGTGTGGGTTTGGTTGTCATGACAAAAATTTTAAATTTTTCATGCTAGAAATTTAACATGAAAACATTTGGCTCTTACTCAAGGACTTGTTTTAGATTAGACAAAGGAAAAATAGAGCAATCATGAACCTCAACTATCTCATGGGGAGTAGACCAATTGCCTTATCCATTGGGAAAATAGAGTCATATAGCACACCAACAACACAAGAAATAAAAATACATGATGGAAAGGGAAAAATATAAAAATAATGGAAATGTATCACATAACAAGGAAAATCACACCTAAATCACCTATGGTACATGTGGGGGATAACCCACTTTCAATATATTAGATTTTCTCCTTTAGATGTTGTTGAGGTTGTTCCAAAAATCACATGGAATGATGTTGTTCCAAAAATCCAATTAATGGTTCAATGAGTTAATACCCATTCCTCAACTTCTTAGGAAAAACATGTGGTGTAGGAGGTCTCTAGGTAATTGAAAATAAGGAGGTTGCAATAATTCTCTTGAGAAATTCATCCTGGCTCCTCTTGCAACTGAAGATCAATATGAATAGCTCACTTTTCTTATTTCCCTGAAATTCAATTTCATGTTGAAAATTCATCATTACATTAATTCATGATTTTGATTTCACATTTTTCATTTTTCACTATCACAAGATTGATTTTTGACCATTACTGAGCTCACCTTGTTTTACGAATAGCCTAATGTTTTCCATTGGGAAATTTGCACGATTTTTCATGTTCTTCATTATTCTTATTTCGTGAGATGATTCTTGATAAACAATATGAAGTTTTCAAAATCATCATATACCGCTTGTTGATTTATGTTCAACATCTCCTCAAGATGTTTATGTTTCCCACACACTAACTCATTATTTACCTCGATATTACTTTTTGTGATGGAGGCATTATCCTAATGAATGAAGACATCCATAGGAGATTAAAGCATTTCCTTTACATTCCATTCATCATGAATACAATATTATTCAAAAATGGGAAATTGAAGAAATCCTCTTCACATTCAGTGTCATCAACCAATATTTCAAGAGATACATTGATCTCCTCCATTTTTTATACTTCGTTATTGAACATTTTCACATCAAATGAAGAATCAAAACTAGACTCATACTTATCTTACATGGCATGTATCATAGATCGGGATTTTAAGACTCATTTGAGGTTCTTCAATTCCTTTTGTAAACTTTACAATATCTGATATAGATTCTTTATTCAAATCTTCCCCATAGTCGCCTTCACATTCATTTGAAAAACCTTCATAGTGGGTCTAAAAGGAGATGATTGGAAATAAAGAAAATATATGGCGAGAACTTGTTTGAATCATCCTCTTTCTCATGATCCACATTACTTATCATTTGGGGGTTTTCTTCTTGCAAGTCAAGGAATACGTGATCACCATCATTTTCAAACATATAAATAATATCCATGCTAAATGGAAAGGGCACACCTTTTAATTTAGTATCCATCAAATCAACCTCATGTTCCTCAATTTGGTTCCATCACCTTTGGGAGATCTTCTATCAAGATAGTAAGTTAATCATTTTCTTCTTAATTTATGAAATGATTACAACCTCTTGAATCTTGATGCATAATGTCTTCCATTGGGTCATTTTACCTCTAAATAGTATATTTCATCTTTCTTATTGGAAGTAAACTCTTTATGGTACCTTTGACTAGTATGGTATCATATAAATAATTCATTTTTATATATCCACCAATGTCTCGTAGAATATTTGGATTAACAACATCTCATATGCAATTGGAATGTCTACCACTAGAATTTTAAGACTTGCTTTCTGTTGGAGAGAAAAATTCGGTGGGACAAATTTGTAGATTTCCATCAACGCTTTGGGACTTTGTCCCTTTGCTTGAATGGGGAAGCCCCATTATTATGTGTAAATGAAAAATAAAATTATGTGGTTGGCTAGGAGGTTGGGGATCCAACAAGCACACTCCAATTCACTGTAACAAACTCTTCCAATTTGTGCAAGGGAGGAATTTAATAGGAATTTGGGGAAGTGGGAGTGGGAAATTAGGAGGGATTAATATTGCAAGTAGAAAAAATCATATTTTGGTGGGGATTAATCATAGTAATTAACACAAAAAATTATCAAGAATCATAACCTTTTAGTTATATCAAGACTGGATGAAATCACAAACAAAAAAATCTTATATATTTCATTCACCTAGAAAGTCATAAAACTCCTTTCTTTATTGACATATTGGAAAATTTGTACATTGAGAGAGATGGAAGAACATATAAGAAGGAAATGGAGGAAATAACTATCTCTTTCTTATTCTAAGTATTTATCTACTCTTAAACATACAAAATTGATAACCCTTTAGAATGGGGAAGTCATTACAATATATAGACTTTAGAAAGACTCTTCACCTACCCCCATCATGACCTTTCATTTGTCTCTACAACATGTGACTCTTCGTATTCCTAGGAATAAAATTAAGTCCCCTTTTCATTAATTGAGGGTGACTTATTACATTATCAACTATAGTCACATAAGACAAAACATGAATAAGAAAAATGAAAGTGAAAACCCCTTAAGGAAGAAATAGAACATGAAGGAAGAGAGAGGGGTAGAAAAGAGAGGAGTAGAGAGAGAGAGAGAGAGAGAGAGAGAGAGAGAGAACTACTTAGATGGAGACAAGGCCCTTGTCGATTCCGCTTCGCTCTCAAGTGGAATTTTGTTGAGTTCTTATGGGAAGATATCCACTCCTTTGAATTCTCTTCTATATCGGGATATGTGGGTGCAACTTTCTTGGCTTTGGGAACATGAAAAAAATTCAATGACTTGATCCAATTATCCAAGATGCCATTGATGTTTTAAAAATTTATGAACCAAGATTGATGTTTCTTTTCATTGCTTGATATCATGGTCCTTATCTTGGCAAGGACGTTTTCGTGTCCTCGTTGAAAGAAATGTTAGGAAAATATTGTTTTAGTGCTCACATTATTATGGGTTAATTATATTTACGTAATGGTAAATATAATATTGTGATGTAAATGAGTTGTTATTTAAACAACTCATATAGTTTAGTGGTTAGTTTGTTAAACCCGTAAAATATTTAAATGGGTAAGTTGTTTACTTGACTTCCTATTTTGTAGGAAAGAATTTTCCTATTTATATGGAAATATAATAGCCATACATACATTGTAAAATTGGAGTAGAAAATTAATAGAAGATAATCTTTGTGTTGTGCTAATTCGACTCTGACCAAATTAAAGATTTGGTATCGGAGAAAAATGGGTTTGTGAGTATTTTAAAGGGGGAAAGTGTTAGGTTGTGGCACCTATTTTCATGTGTGAAAGTGTTGAAGACTGTACACTAAGAGTACTATACACTTTTCATGTATCCTCATCACGGTTCGGGGGCGTAAACCCGAATTTTTTTGGGCCTTAAAACGTGCCCGATATATCGGGAAACGTGATTTTCTCATATGGGTGAGATTTTGACCCATAGGTTTATGGGACGGTTTTTGCCCATGGTTTTGATACCCACGGTTTTGTAAAACTGCTTAAGCAATTGTCTATTTATATGGTTTTATGCATATGATAGAAGTATGAAAAACATTGTAGATGTGTTTTGAATTTGGTGTGAATTTTGTAGAGTTTGTTGAGCATAGCTCCAAACAGATCTAGGTATTGTATTGAGAGAGCGGTGGCTTGTAATAAAATCTAAGCAAGTGATTCTTGGTGGATGTAGCCCAAATTGGGTGAACCACATTAAATATTGTCTCTTTTTGTTGTGTTATTTTATTCTACACTTTTATTTGAGATCTGTAATATTTTCTGCATATTAGTTTCTACTATTGCGATTCTGTGAGGGATTATTCCGCATATTTTATCCCTTATTTCCTAACAATTGGTATCAGATCCTGGTTTGGTTTGCTAAAGTGTTGAATCACAGGGAAATTTTTATCTTGAGTGGGAGCTATGGCAAATGATGGAAGATCTAGGGTTGATAAATTCAACGGGTAGAATTTCAGTCTTTGGAAGATGCAGATGGAAGATTACCTTTATCAGAAGGATCTTTATACTCCGTTATCTGAGAAGGTGAAAAACCCTTGAGCATGATGAGATGCAAAATGTGATTTGCTAGATAGGAAGGCACTTGGGACAATCCGGCTATGTCTTGCATCTTCGGTATTATTTAATGTTTCAAAGGAAAAGACTACAAAAGAATTGATGGATGCATTAGGGAAGTTGTATGAAAAACCCTCTACCTCTAATAAGATATTTTTAATGAAAAATTTGTTTAATATGAAGATGTCTAAGAATGGTTCAGTAGTCAGATCATCTAAATTATTTTAATACAGTTGTAAATATGCTAGCTTGATTACAATAGAATTTGATGAAGAAGTTAGGGATTTATTAGTTTTGTGCTCTTTACTTGAGAGTTGGAATAGCTTGGTAATGGCGGTAAGCAACTCGGTTCTAGCTAACTCAAAGTTGAAGTTTGAGGATGTTGTAGGGGTGATTCTAAGTGAGGAAATGCGAAGAAAAAGCTTTGGTGAATCTTCTACTTCAGGAATGCTTTGACAGTGGAAACTAGAGGGAGACAGAAGAATAGAGGAAGCCGTGGAAAATCAAAGGATCGGGAAAGGTAAAAATCCAAAAGAAAGATAGTATGCTGGCACTGTGGAAAGTTTGGGCATGCAAAGGACTGTTGGGAGCTTCGGGACAAGAAGAAACAATAGGAAGAAAACAAGGAGGAAAATGTGGCAACGGGTAATGTATGTCAGGATGCTTTGATTCTTTCTTTGCACAATATTATTGAATCTTGGGTTTTAGATTCGGGGCTTCTTTCCATGCTTCTCCACATAGGCATTATTTTGTTGATTATATTCAAGGAGATTTTGGGCATGTTTTTCTTGGTGATGATGAGCCTTACAACATAGTTGGAAAATGTTCTATTTAGGTTAAGATGCAGAATGGGAATAATTGGCTATTAAAGGATGTCAGACATGTGCCTAAATTAAGATGAAATTTGATATTGGCAGGGCAGTTGGGAAGTGATGGTTGTACTGTGATATTGATAGTGGACTCTTGGAAGGTTACTAAGGGTGCTCTTATGGTGGCAAGAGGTAAGAAGGTTGGAACCTTGTATTTAACCACTTATAGAACTAATGTTTGTAATCTTGTGGCTTTAGAAGTAGATACAACATTGTGGCACTATAGGCTCGGTCATATGAGCCATAAGGGCATGGAGATCATAAAGAAGGATTTTCTGGATATATAGGAAAACAGTTTGGACTTCTATGAGGATTGTATATATGGGAAACAAAAGTGAGTAAGGTTTCTCAAGGTTGGACCTACAAAAAAAGAGAGTAAGTTAGAGCTGGTACATTCTGATGTGTGGGGGCCGACTCAGGTATCATCTCTTGGGGTTCAAGTTATTATGTTACTTTTATTGATGATGTAACAAGGAAAGTTTGGGTTTATTGTATTAGAAACAAATCTGATGTATTTGACACTTTTGTTAAATGGAAAGCCTTGGTAGAGAATGAAACAGGTCTTAAGCTAAAATGTCTCAGGTTAGATAATGGAGGGGAGTATTGCAGCAATGAATTTGATGATTATTGTTCTAAGAATGGAATCCGTAGGTAAAAGATAGTTCAGGAACTCCGCAGAGAATGGGGTGTTAGAAAGGATGAACAGAACAATAATGGAATGTGCTAGGAGCATGAGGTTACATGCAGGACTGCCTCTTTCTTTTTGGGTAGAAGCGGTGAGCACAACTATGTACTTGATAAATAGAGGACCCTCAAGTGCCTTGGATGGAGGCATACCTGAGGAGGCTTGGTATGGTAAGAAAGTTGATTATTCATTTCTTAGAGTCTTTGGATGTGAGGTGTTTGTTCATATAGATAAGGATGATAGGACCAAGCTAGAGGCTAAATCAGAAAAATGTACTTTCATTGGTTATGGTGGTGATGACTTTGGATATAAATGTTGGAGTATTAAGGACAAGAAAATCATTCGATCTAGGGATGTGGTCTTTAATGAAAAATTCATGTATAAGCAATAGTTGCAGGAAAATAGGGAAGAATCCAAGAAAGAATATGCAGTGGTAGAGGATCTTCCGGATGGGAAAGTGACACATGAATCAGTTCAGGAACCTCCTCAGCTAGGAACCCCAACCTCCTATATTGAGGAGGTCTTCTAGGGTAAGAAGAGAACTGAACATTTTTCTCCTTCTCTATTTATTATTTATTACTCACTGATAGTGGAGAGCTAGAGAGATTTGATGAAGCAATGTAGGTAGATGCCAGGAAGAAGTGGGAGCAAGCCATGGATGAGGAGCATCAAGCTCTCATGGAGAACCAGACATGGGATTTGGTAAAGCTACCCAAAGGAAAAAGAGCATTATAGAACAAGTGGGTGTTCAGAGTGAAAGAGGAAGAAGGATGCAAGAAAAGATACAAGGCTCGGTTGGTGGTCAAGGGGTTTGCACGAAAAAAGGTATAGATTTTGATGAGATTTTTTCTCTTGTAGTAAAAATGACTTCTATTAGAACTGTTCTAGGAATAGTTGTAGTAGAAGACTTGCACTTAGAACAACTTGATGTAAAGACTACATTTCTCCATGGTGATTTGGAGGAGGAACTATATATGCAGCAACTAGAGGGCTATGAGGTCAAAGGTAAAGAGGAGATGGTGTGCAAACTGAAGAAGAGCTTGTATGGCTTGAAACAAGCTCCACGTCAATGGTATAAGAAATTTGATAGCTTCATGATGGAGCAAGGTTATATTAGATTTCATTCTGACCATTGCATGTATACAAAGAAATTTGAGGATGGCAGTTATATTATCCTTATGTCTGTATGTGGATGACATGTTGGTTGTAGGTAAAAACATGCAGGAAATAAAAGTACTCAAGAAGTAGCTAAGTGAATCCTTTTCTATGAAGGATTTGGGGGCAGCCAAACAAATCCTTGGTATGAGGATATCTTGGGATAGGAAGGAATGAAAGTTGACTTTATCTCAGGAAGAGTACATTAAGAAAGTCTTGGAGAGGTTTAATATGTAGGATGCTAAACTAGTTGGGACTCCTTTGGCAGGCCATTTCAAGTTATCAAAGGAGTAGTGTCCTAAGATAGAGCAGGAGAGAAACCAAATGTCCAAGGTACCTTACTCATCAGTAGTTGGTAGTTTGATGTATGCCATGGTGTGTACCAGGCCTGATATTGCCCATGTAGTGGGAGCGGTGAGTAGATTTATGAGTGATCTAGGTAGAGATCATTGGCAGGTAGTAAAGTGGATCCTTTGATATTTGAGAGGGACCATGGGGACAATTTTGTGCTACAGTGGATCAGACACCACTTTGTGTGGTTATGTAGATTCAGATATGGCTAGAGATGTAGATAGCAAGAGGAGCACAACAGGTTATGTTTACACTATAGGTGGGACAACAGTGAGTTGGATTTCACGACTACAAAAGTTGGTGGCTTTGTCAACCACGAGAGGTTGAGTATGTTGCTGCCACAGAGGCAAGTAAAGAAATGATTTGGTTACAGCAATTTCTTAAGGATTTGGGGCATAAGCAGGAGGAAGGAAAGTTTCATAGTGATAGTCAGAGTGCTATACACCTAGCTAAGAACTCTACTTTCCACTCTAGGACAAAGCATATACAGTTAAAGTACCATTTCATCAAGACAAACTTTGGAGGAAGAGAAGTTGAAGCTGGAGAAGATTCATAATAGTCAGAATCCTATAGACATGATGACCAAGGTGGTCACTGAGGGAAAAGCTGAAGCTATGTTCAGCTTTGGTTGGTCTTCACAGAAACTAGTGAAGGGGTGAGAAGCTTGCTTAGAGGAAAACTAGTCTCCAAGTGGGAGATTGTTAGGTTATGGAGCCTATTTTCATGTGTGAATGTGTTGAAGAATGTACACTTTTCATGTATCCTCGTCGAGGTTCGGGGCGCAGCACCCTGAATTTTTTTTTTTGGGCCTTAATACGTGCCCGATATATCGGGAAACGTGATTTTCTCATATGGGTAGGTTTTTGACCCATAGGTTTATGGGACATTTTTTTCCCATGGTTTTGATACCCACGATTTTCTAAAACTACTTAAGTAGTTGTCTATTTATATGGTTTTATGCATATGATAGAAGTATAAAAAACATTGCGAGATGTGTTTTGGATTAATTTGTGAATTCTATAGATTTTGTTGAGCATAGCTCCAAACAGATCTGAGTATTGTATTGAGAGAGCGGTGGCTTGTAATAAAATCTAAGCAAGTGAATCTTGGTGGACATAGACCAAATTTGGTGAACCGCGTTAAATATTGTCTCTTTTTGTTGCATTATTTTATTCTACACTTTTATTTGAGATCGTAATATTTTACGCATATTAGTTTCTACTATTGCGATTCTATGAGAGATTATTCCGCATATTTTATCCATTTTTTCCTAACAGAAAGCTAGTATTAAAATTGTTCTCCCGTAAATGTAAGTCAATTTTGTTTAGATGATTGTTTTTTTCCCATAGGTCGATTCATTGGTGAGAGTGCATTTACGCCAATTAGTTTATAGATTTCCATTCATGGTGTTAATTCTTTGACATGACTGTCGTATTCATAGTATTTTATTGTTTATGCACTGCTAAGCACCTGCCAAACCGTCCAAGATTTCTTTCAAAAGAAATGGAATAGTTATAGGTAAGGGATGTGCAACTATTTAAAACCAAGTATTATTGTAAGCTTGTAGCACGATCACTAGTCGGCCCAATATTGACGATATCAATGCCTCGTGTGCTCTATTGGGTGATCACCTCCCTTCCACGACTCCCGAACTTCTCGGCTACCAATGTTTTCCTGTGCATATGGCTTGTGGACCTACAATGTTTGATACTGAGTCTTCACACCTTAGTTTTAGCCCAACACATTAGAATGTGCTAGTCCGATGATTATATGTTTTCATTGGATTGACTATTAATTTGTATTGGCTCATCTCTCAACACTTTGCGTCAAATCTTCCAAGTTTATTGTAGAAAGAATGGATACGGATAAATGAAACATTAAATTCATTGAAAAATACCTAACTACATAGTTACACTTTATAGGCATTATATGGTGAATAAATAATTGCTCTATTATCAATCATTTATGTCCAAATTCTATCCTGAAAAAAATGGATACTTTTTTGGTCAGGGTATTTTAATTGATAGAATTCAGCGAGAAGATTTGGTATTTCGGAGGCTATAAATTTGGCACAACATAGTATTTTATTAGTTAGGGTTTTGAACTAAACCCAATTATTCTTAAGTAAAAATTCTTCTAGTACCTCTGGACCTGACACTGTAAATTTGGTGTAGGGAGTGTTTCAGGATTTTGGAGTGTTATAATAAAGGTATACGGGGTTGCATGGAATGAGTGGTAGTGTTAACATCACATGTGGGTGTCCGAGGTGGATATCCAGTGTTGCGGCCGTGTAAGATTTCCCAGGTCCAAAATTCTAATACAACTGCCCATGTCCTCAAAACCAAAGGTAGTTGATTCCTCTTATGGATACTTCAAATGTGGCTTCAAAGATGGTATATCCTATGAATATTGAATATTGTGTCAATATTTCATTTCATATATATATATATATATATATATATATATATATATATATATATATATATATATATATATATATATATATTCAAAACAAAGGGAGAAGCATGGAATAAGAGGTGTGTCATTTGATCTTGTAGTTTTGTTCATGTATTTTTTTGTTTATTTAGAGTCTCTCACTAAGTCGAACCTTCACTTCATCTTTTTCATTGGGTATTAGATTAGATTAATGTTATTTAATGGTTATTTTTGAATTTGTAACTCGAGATTCGTTAAGAGTATAATTTAGATGTATTTAGGATTTTGTTATGTTGAAGTCAATAAATAAGTTGTTAAGTTTCAATTTTTATAAAATAAGTATTAGAGTCATTGATTTATTTTTCATTTAAAAAAATAAAAATTTTAAGTCAAAGTCAAGTGTCGTCTTGTCAAATTTGACTAATTATCCTCTTGTCTTAGAGTCAAAAATTGAAGTAGTCATTTTTGTTAGCATGTCATTGAGAATAAATTTTGAGTCATTATTATAAGTGTCATTGTAAAAGTTGTAAAAAAATTACCTCATGGACACATTTTTGGTGTTACCCAACATCCAAGGAAATAAAATGTTTCACATTGCGGGAGGGAAGAAAAGAATAAGATCAATGTAGAAACAAATTTGCTTCATGTTCGCATTTTTCCGAGTTAGCAACATATATACTAGAGGATGGAGGAACATGAGGATGGAGGACAAGCATCATCCTCTCACCATGCAAGCGATGGGGCCAATAAAATAAGGTTGTGGAATTTTGTTTCAATGTGTTTTATTTTAGCTATAAATTACATGTCTTTTTCATATTACAGTATGTTCTTTTTATAATAAAGTAAGTGAATTCCTATGCTAATTCCCTGATGTGAATATATTGTGGAAAGATAAAAGAACAGAGGAAAAAGAAGCATCATGTTTTGAAGAGGATGAGAAGGGACTCATACACGGAATAGGGGTTCCATTTTTTGGTGGATAGGGGTACATTTTTTTCAAATAGAGGTTCATACGGTGAACATTGGTTCATACTTGGAATAAGGGTTCTTTTTTGGTGGACAGGGGTCCATTTTTGTTAAACAGGGGTTCATACCAAGGTTGTTGGTTAGCCTTTTCAAAAACCATCGGAGATCCAAGATCATGAGCACGCATGAGCGGAAAGCTACAAAAGAAGTATAATTATTTTTCTCCCATGTTCGCACTAAGGGGTGGAATGTTAGGAAAATATTGTTTTAGGTTTGACATTATTATGGGTTAATTATATTTACATACTGGCAAAGATAATATTGTGATGTAAATGAGTTTTTATTTAAACAACTCATCTAGTTTAGTGGTTAGTTTGTTAAACCCATAAAATATTTAAACGGGTAATTTGTTTACTTGACTTCCTATTTTGTAGGAGGTAGTTTTCCTATTTAGATGGCTATATAATAGCCATACATATACTTTAAAATTGGAGCATCAAATTAATAGAAGATAATATTTGTGATGTGGTAATTTGAATCGACCAAATTTAAGAAGAAATGAGATTTCCAAATTCTTGTTTAACAAGTTATTTAAAAGGCTGTAATAAGTCATCCGTGGAGGTGCTTTCATCGATTACAGGCACTCCAAGATTTAATATCTTGAGGTTGACATTATCATGCATCTTAGAAGAACGTTCCTCATTTGAATCCAACTCTTCCAAAGCATAGTTTAACATCTCGCAAACGGGGTGAAAATATTCCCAACCCACATCTCGTGAAAAATCCTTAGATGGATAATTGAATACCTTCATGTATATTAATACTTGAGAATGATTTTTCCCCATCTCTATCACCGGTGGATACACATGATCCTAGTGTTCCTTTTTTTTTCAATTTCATCCCTTGTCATTTGAACCTTGGTGTTTGTTGATGGTGAATCACAGCACCCTTGAGTGTCTGCAACTTGATGGGTTGAGACTCTCAGTGCAATTTCATAACATGGAGATTTTCCCAAGTGTGGGACCTTGTGAATCGGGAAAGCTCTCCGGATGAAGGCTGGTTCCTATTCCTCTGTTCAGATGCACACATAAAAATGTAGAGGGTTTACTCAAAAACCTAATCTAACTTTCCAAGGAGACAGGGTAAGAAGATGCATAAAAATAAACCTAAACTAACAAAGGTGATGCACCGAGGAATGAAGAACACCTATCTTGCCAATAAACACAAACCATTAAAATGTAATGCAAGATCATGCACAGATAACCAAATTTGTAGTGAAAGATCAAGAGGATGAAAATGAAAACAAAGAGGGTTGAGAATCATCCATAGACATGCATTATTTTCTCCAAAGATTGATACAATACACTACAAAATGCCAAGAGGAAAAGTTGCATTACAGTTTTAGATGGGAGGTTTGAACTCCACAAATTCACCTGCCAAAGAGAAGAAGGGAAGGGCAAAACAAGAATGTCCAACCTTTAAAAGAAGCCCCTCCTTACAATTTATAGGAAGAATGAGAGAGAAAAGAGAGAGTAATTCCAAATCTACCCCAACTACCTCTAGGTTGCATTTAATTCATCTCATTATGGTGGTAGGTGAGAACCCTAGCAAACCCAAAAAGTGGCGAACTCTATTTTGCATTTTAAAGAAAATTTTCCAACCCAATTAAATATATCTAGTCATAGTTGGATAAAGGACCTCGTAAGCTTTCTGAAAATTCCAACCTTGCATGAATCCGAGCTCCCTGTGAAAAGTTATGGCCATCGAATATCGTGCTGGGTTTGCTTCTGTCGGTGCTCAAAATGTTACGCCTCCTAAAGGTGCGCCATAGGCACATCCATACTTGTGTCGATATCCTCTTACCTACACCATAGGCATCCATATTTGTGTCGACATCCTCTTACCTGTGCCATAGGCGCATCCATATTTGTGTCGACATCCTCTTACCTGCGCCATAGGCGCATCCATATTTGTGTCGACATCCTCTTTAAGCTGTGCGCCCTTAACCTGCGCCTTGGCACATCCTTTTACGTGTTGAAATCCTCTTATTGTGCACCCTTAACCTACACCTTGGCGCATCCTTTTACATGTCGACATCCTTTTCCTGCGCCTTGGCGCATCCTTTTGTGTCGACATCCTTTGTTGTGCACCCTTAACCTACGCCTTGGCGCATCCATTTACATGTCGACACTCTTTTCCTATGCCTTGGTGCATCCTTTTTCATGTCGACATCCTTTACTATGCACCCTTAACCTACGCCTTGGCGCATCCTTTTACATGTCGACACTCTTTTGCCTGCGCCTTGGCGCATTCTTTTTCGTGTCGACATCCTTCTTTCATCAGGCGCCCTTTACCTAGGCCAAGGCACGAATTTCTTCGTGTCGACACCTATTTACTCGCGCCCCTTTGTTGGCGATGCAATAAATGTCAGAGTTTTTATTTTGTCTTATTTCCATATTCTTTGGTTTGTCTATATCTACCAGGGGAAGATATTTACAATGATGACTTTCACACACAAGTACTTTAACAATGAGATCATCTATGATAGTAAAATTTCCCCTTTTCCACAATCTTATTCACCCATTTGTCATTTTATCATCCCCTGTATGGTGAAACCATGTGTCTTTCGAATGGACTTTGGATTGAAGATACGATAGGAGTAAATTCTTCAATTGAAAGAGATAAAGATGTATTTGGTTCTATGAAAAATTTCACATATGATGTGATCAATTTCACGTGATATTCAAACTAATCAATCTTTTCTTTGTACTCATGATTCCTCGCAAGAAGGCGAGTAGAAAATTCCTTGGAAAACGTGTGTCTCCCTTGTGAGTTGTTGGGCTTAGGGGAATCTTGGCCATATCATAAACAACTAGGGTGATTTATTCAATTGGATTGATTACCTTTGGTTACACTAACTCAACATATTGATTTACCGAAGCACCGATAAAGAAGTGTGAAGTTGTTTAGGCTAGTTTTACCTTCTTTCCTTTAACAATTGTGGTGATAGTTGATAAGTTGAGGAATTCCACTTGTGTTACCATGGGATTATTTTTTTATCACTTCCTGCACCCATAGAAATATATCATTCCTCTCGGGATTAGTATTTGGCAAGATTGCAACCTCTTGCTTGAATGAGAAAGAACATCTTGAGCAAAGGTGAGGCCGAGTATGAAAGTGGAGGATAAGAAACTTTGGGATTGTTGAGGGCTTAGAGATGAACTCGATCAATTTATCCATGCTCCAAATAAACCATAGGGTCCTATGTTGTTATCACATTCTTATGTAACCTTTTGTAGCGAGGGGCTTGGTTCCACTACCTTTTTCTTTGAGATTTTTCAAGAGTGAGTTGAGATGGGAGCTTTTTCCATGAAATTGGATGAAGAATATGGGATGCCTGCCTTTGAAGAGTTGGGAAGTTACCTGATGAAATGAGGGCAGCCCTCTTCCTTTTGAACCACTCATTTGATATTTTGATGACCGCCTATGTTCGTTCATTCATATCACCTAACTCAAAATAATCCAAGACACTTGTAGAAGGGGTGAGGATTTTAATCTTTGGATAATCTAAGTCAAACATCTAATGCCCTCCTTTTTATTGCCATCTTCATACCAATCAAGCTTGAATTCTCTCATTTTCTTGATTGTCATCCTTTTTTGATATCGATCTTTGAATTCGAAATTGTTGGCATAATTCACCTAGTAGTCTTCAACATGCGGAACATGATACATGTCGATTAGGTGAAAAGTGTTTGGATCACTTCAGATGTAAAATTACACCCTTGGATTTTCGAGTACATGTGTATAAAAGAGAGGGAAAATTCCATGTTGGCAGCCACGTGAGCACTTTTGTGATAGAAACTCCCTAGAGAAAGAGGAAAAAAAATCAACTTCTTCTTTTGATTTCTCAACATACTATTGACAGGAGAAATTTCCCTACACATATTGATCAACATGATATTTTCATTGAGATAGAGTTACAACCTTCATGGATCATGTTAAAAAAACAATCAGATGTATGAGAAGGTTAAAAGCTGTATAAAAATGACCCGTACCTTTTAATTAGAGCAGCAACTTATGGAGACATTCTTGAGTGAGGGTACCTGTATGCACCTAATTTTGCATGTGCTACATTGTTGAAAAATGGTTACAAAATTCCCCAATGATGATTCATGTCCTTACATAAGGTTTTAGAGTTCTAAGCTCATCCACGGTGTATATCTGTCACCTAGAAGCATGTACTTATTTCCCACAATTTTTCTATCTTTTAATGTCTTTTTATACATGTTTTGGACTTTAGTGCAGGACCTTTGCCCTACGGGTGGCAGCCCTAAAACCATCGCCTTGCGCGCAGGTGGCGATTCGCAAGAATTTTCTAGAATTCATCATGCATGTTTTTAACATGTGATGCTTCACTTAACTTGACTCTTAGGACACGTTTGTAGAACCAAATTACCTAAAAATAGTCTTGTTTGCATGGTTTTCTATCCCTCTTTGATTTTTAGATATATTTAATTAGTTTAAGTGCCTCTTCACCCAATGATTTGGAACTCGAAGGATTCCTTGTGCATGAAGGCACATCCTACCAATTTATATATATTCAATGCTTGTATTTAAGTAAATAGCCGAGAATTTTGTGTATCTTGTATAGTATTGTTGTGACAACACTCTAGGAAATGCATAGCCAAGCTCGGATATATTGTGATATCTCTCTTCTTCTACTTACATTATAACTAGACTTCCTTCAAGCTACCATTACTCAAGTGCCTTCTCCTGCTCTTTGCCTTTACATTCCCAATTTCTTTGACTCATTTAGACACACGAGAGAAAGAAAGGAAATTGCGAGGGGACAAGAACAATACAATCAAATTTTCCAAATATCTTCGTTATCCGAGTTGGAATTAGTTATTTTTAGCTTTGGTTATTCAAATATATTAATTCTTAATTATTCATAGCAAGTTCATATCAAATATACTAGAAAATTGCTCATTTCAAATAATCAAGAAATCAAAAAGTAGATAAAATCATTAGAAAGTTCCGTCTTTGACATTTGGGAAGTTATGGAGATCAATAACTCTTCTAGGGTTATGATTTATTCTCTACCTCTAAGGTAGGGTTTCAAGGGTTTTTTTATTAAGATAGTTCAATAATTTATATCTAGATTCACACATTTGCACAAGTAATTAGCTATAACCGGCTAGATATTTGTATCTAGTTTCAATCAATAGATTAGAAGTATTGTAAAAATCTTATTAAAAATAAAAAAGATTTACTTTTGTTAGATTAGTTTACTTTCATTGTTTTTCTCAAATATGTTGTGAAACATACAAAAACATAGTTTAAATTTCATTTGATAGTTAGCTTGTTTTACTAAATGTATTCAATCCAACGCATGACCATCAATGACCCGCAACAAGAAAAGACATTTAGTTTTGATCCATTGGTCCCACAACCTAATGGGCTGAATTGATAACCGACATTGATACGAGTTTACGTTTGGAAGTTCTACACACACCTACAAGTTATGCTGAAAATATTGAATAATTACTCACATTAAACATTGTAGCTGAAAAGGCCTATGATTATTGGACCTCTCCTGGTAATAAGGCTTGACCATATGTATGACCATATAAATACCACAACTACCACGAGTTCATGGTTGTGATCCTCGAGTCCCTGCAACCCAACGGGAAGACTAGTTAAACATTGACACCGATTTACGTGTATTAGTATTTAGATCATCACCACTTACTACGACATTATTGCAAACTTTTAGTGCTAAATATAGCAGCCGATTAGGCTAAGGCTTTTGGACCAGACTGAGAAAACCTCCCATAGGTATTTTGGCTCATCATGCCTCTCGTTTCACTTCCATGACATTTTCTAGAAATCTAAATGAGGCGTTTGCGAGATCATTTTCCATGTATTCCAAAACCGGTAGATAGAGTCTCAACATATCTCGACATTGACAGGGTCTTTGATTGGCCATTATATCTAATCGTTCCACTCACGCGGCTTCAAGTTAGGGAGTCTTTATTTTACCTAGATTCACATATCCCAATATTGCATGTTGAGGACATAAGGTTTCCTCATTAGTTTTCTCACTACCACACCTATACACACCCATTTACATTCTACACCGGTTGTCCGACAAGACCTCGGGAGGTCGGAGTGCGAGATAAGGTCACACGTTGATTTTCTATCCTACGGTTCCTTCAAGAGTCTAATGAAAATTATTATGAACATGTCATTCACTCTTACAAAGTGTTGGTTGCTCTCTTTTGATAGAAGATGTGAATATTTCTCATACACATGAGCGATACGAGAAAAAAATTTGGGCAAGTTTCAAGCCCCTAAATGGTCTTTTGCTTATAAGGTTGTAGACCAGGTATGAAATAATGAAGAATTTTTTGGAAGCTGGCACTTGAAGCAATTGATGATGTAAGTTATCGCTGATAGTTTTCCCCCAACCCATCATTTTTATACCCTCGATGATTATGAGAACAAATAATTCCATCCAGTCATGGAAATCTCAATTGGTTTCTTCTCCCATTATCTAGCTTTGGATAATGATGGCATCTAATAAGCCCTCGAGGAATTCATTTCAAGAGAGCAACTTCTGGTATCAAGAGGTTTTTCTACATTACTTTACCCATGAACCAAGAACACAACCTTAGAGATATGATTTGATCTTAGACCACTTACCTAATGTAAACACTTTTGTGATCATGATCATGTTGCTCCAAATGGGAATTTACATGTATTGAGAAATTTCCTTGAGAGTAAGTAATGTCAAAATGGAGTAATAGTTAACTCGATGGTTCGAGTGTTTATCTCATAATTATACAAGAATTAAAACACCAAATCTTCACTTTGAATGAATATGGTATGGCCACATGTTTCATACAACCCTCTTGTGTAGACCTTATCCTCCACAGGCTCTCTTGTTCCAACTAACGTTATGTTTTTGAGGTCCTTCGGGACCATATGGGTCACATCGCTATCAACCATACTTAGTACTCTAATTTAAAGGAAAAAATAGGCTCGAGGCTAGAAAATTTAAACTTCATATTTATGAAAATCAATAATATGAGCCAAAAAAGAGATGATGAAAATTTTTGCACTCAAAAATAAAACTTTCTATTTTTAGCCATTGAGATCCAGGAGCTACTATTTTAGGAAATATTACCTTTTTGTCTCGGAATAAATTTTGTGGAACCCCCAACATTCTTGGAATATTTTTACAAATTTTTCATGGCCATTCTCAATCAATTTATATTTTTAGAAATTTGCTTTTTAACTTATTCTTTTTCATGGTTTTTTACTTTTTGGCCTAAATCTCCAACTTTGTCATCTTAGTTGTTTTCCGAGTTTGCTATTTTTAAAGTTTTTTCTTTTTCAAGAAAATTTTTATTTATATTAAGTAAAAGTACTACGTACTTACTATTTTAGTAAATTGGTATTCCACACCTCAGATTGACAAAAAATCAGCTCCTCTAGAATAGATTTGTCTTCGGATGTTGTGCTCAAAATTCTAGCTTGAACCGTCCACCGGAATGATGCGAAATTGAAAAAGTGGGAGCTAGGGAAGAAACCTAGGGTTTTATACCAATAAAATTAGGGGAACCTTTGGTTCTTATATTTCTTTATTCTTGTAGGATCCTGGAAGAGAGAGAAGGTGCAAAAATATTGTCTAATTCGATTACAAGTTGGGAGATATGATTTTTTCATGTTTTTGGCTATGGAGTCAATCTAGAAAAAATGGGCATGGTGTCTAGAAAAAAAAGTTCTTGGGTGTTTTTAGAAGTGAACATGGAGGAATGGAGGGGAAATGGATGAATTGAGGAGGGAAATGAATTTTATCATTTCTTTTCGAAAACAAATTTCTCGAACACACACGGAGAAGAAGCACGACAATTAGTTTTTTAAAAATTTAGATATTTAAAATCCCTTAGACATGGGTGATTTTTATGTCCCAACTGTCCCAAGGGGATGGAATATTTTTGGTAAGAAAACTTTCCCTCTTCTTATCTTGGAAAGTGGCATACGTAAATTGGTTGTGACAGAGGACAGAAAAATCACTCAAAAATCCTCAAGTGCTAAAATTGGGTCATTTGGAGGACACTGGGAAACGGATGGGATTGGGAAAATTTTTGTGTCCCAAGTATACTAAGGGGACATGAAATTTGGTGCAATAAATTTCACCCTCACCCAGTGAGGACAAGTGATGGATTGTGATTTTCCGAGGCGGAGAGGTGAGGTGGCTAAAAATTGACCTATGGAGCCTTTCTAGGGTCACATGGAAAATCAAGGGCCAACTTGGGCATGGGTAATTATTTTGTGTCCCAACTATCTCAAGGGGATGGGATGGTTGGAAAAATAAAATTTTCTCTCACCTAGTGAGGAAAAGTTACACTTTAGGATTCAACAACGAGGAGGGCTGAGAAAGAGTGAGAAGGGGCTTAACTAGCAAGTTTAAGCTTCGTCGAGGTCACATGATGATCCGGGGGCTACCTTGGGCATGGAAAATTTTTGTGTCAAAAATTTCCTAAGGGGATAGAATATACAGGACACACAATTTCTCCATCACCTTGTGATGACATGTGTCCACCTTCATATTTGGCTAAGTCCTGAAAGCTTACGTTGGTGAGAAGCTTGATGACGAAGTTTCTGGAGCATCCGAAGGTCTTTCTGGGAACTTATTTATATGAATTTGAATTGAAAAATCAAGTTGAGAAGAATGGTATGGGTATCATGCTCTTATTATTCCTATAACCCCATTAAAAATCCCTTTTCTCATGGACCGTAGGTTTGTGCATCTTGAAAAATAGACTATGGGAAGAAGTTCCTATGGCTTGTGAAAAATATGAAACCACCATCATTTAGATCACTGAATTACAATTCCATTGAGATATGCTTTACCTCCAACTCATTATGGAGCTCCTGAAGCACTTCTCGAATCTTGGTTGTTGTTTTGAATTGCAATCTCCTTTGCCTTCAAAAACCCTCTTTCACTGAATTTGTCCCTAAACTTCTAAATATTTCCTAAATATTCCTAAAGCACTTGCACAACATTATTATCTCCTCAATACCACCTCTTGATGAATTTTTGAAAGGTGATAAATAACCTTTCTATGCCTTTGGAGAATATTATTTGGAAAGTATCGCATCAGAAGAATTCCATGATCTTGATTTTCCACTTTTAACACATGGGAAAGGTTAGTACAACACAGATGAGCACTTGAAAGGATTAGATAGTTCGACACATAGAAATAATTCATCTAGAGGCATGCTTATGAGGGCTTATAAGTAAAAATTTTGATAGTAGGGTAAATTTGTAATGTTTTCATGTTGAATTTTTCCCTTGTAAATACACATGACAACACCTTTTTATTAGGAAAGTCCACAAGATCTACTTAAGAATTATCAAATTGACCAATGAGAAGTACTTTGATCTCTATGGAATAGTTGTTACCAATCATAAGGATGAGATTAATACATTAGAGCTTGCCCAATACATTAGAGTTAAAGAATTAGAGCTTTCCCAAAACATGCAAAATTCATACATTGGGAAAACAAAAGTTTCTCACTATCCACAGAGTTATAGACAAACCCCCACTGTGCAAACTCCTCCAGTTTACATGAACACTCCAAGTCTGGAGATTTTCTAATTGGGATAGAAACCTTGGGTATGCCTCCGTACGCCACATATGGATATCCATAATAGGCACCGGTCAGAAGTGCATTCTCGAATGCTATACCAACTAGAAATGCGACGTTTCCTTACTTTGTGCCTTCATCTCCTTATCAAAATAGTCAACCCCCTTATATGAAAATGTACTATAAATAACCACAGGGGGATATGTACACTTATCCAAGTCCATATGGTTAGCTATAAGGGATTCCATATGCCCCAATGCATACATACACTGCACCATTTCAACAACCGATGCAACCTCCACCTTCCCAACAAGGATCTTCAATAGTTGAAACATATGCAATGGGGACCTATTCTGAGTACCTTAAGGAGCCTCTAGATTTATCCATATAGACATTCATGGTCCCAAGGCCCTTTCTGATCTACTAAAGTTTAAAGGGGAGGGAGATCCTAATGCACCTATCAAAGATTATGCGATGGCCATTTAAGAGCTACTCTCATGGGATACAATTGTTACAAATATTTTCCATAAGACACTAGAAGGTATCACTCTCAACTAGTATTACTGAGAATACTAGAGGCCTTGATACATTGATTAAACAAATCTTATCTGAGTTCATTAAATATTTTGACATGAACCAAATTCTATGAGTAGGAATTAGAGAATTCCTTCATATCAAACAAGAACAAAATTAGTCCGTTTCATTCAAAGGTGGTGAAAATTCCTCTATTCCTCTTCAAGTGCTCCAAATATGGATCAAATGGAACTTTTTGATTTTTTCCTTCACTCTCTCAATAGAGAAACAAAGGAAGAGGTTCCAAAAGTCCTGTTAAGGAGTTATGAGGAGGTGCTAGAGGGCGCTCTACAAATTGACCAAACAACCATAGGCAATGGTTGTAATACCTAAGGAACAAATGGGAGGTTAATCACTCCTTATCAAAGTAACTCTTCTTACCCCAAAAACACAAAAAATAATCAAGGACCAAATGTCCTTAACAAGAATCGTGGGGTGACAACCGATGGAGTTACCAATCCACTAAAGAAACACAATGTTGTTAACTCTCACAATAAAAACATGACCAATAACAATAAAATATGAATAGAAATAATTAAAAAAATAATAACTTTTCACCTTCAATCAACACTTTGGATTTTAATCATCCTCAACAGCAACAAAAACAACAACAACCTCAACATTCAAGACAAGTGCAAACCCAAAGACCTAATCAATACCCGGTCGGGTATCCAAACCAATTCTAGAATCGGGGCGGGGGTTCCAAAATTTTAACTATAATAATCAACAAATGAACAATGATCGGAATTTCAGATCACAACAAAACACAAACCAAAGACCTCAGGACTAAAATCCCAATTTTTATTTTGGTTTTCATAGGTTCCATGAGCATGAGGCTAGAACATTCGTGATTACAAATTTTTTTACAACGCTTCCCTAAAGATCAAAGACAGCTCTCTGTAGACATGTTTCTGGAAAACCCAACCGTGCTAATGAAAAACACTTATGTGGGACCAGTTTCACCTCAAAACATGCCTCTAAGGATATTTAATGATTCTCTTCCTACTTGTCCAAAATAAGGTAGGATAGATGTTAATGGTCCAAACAAAGGGATTGTAATAGGAGGCAATGATCATGAAGCCTCAACTTCTTCAAACCCACAAGTTGCACCTCCTTTGGATGGTCATCAACAAACTAAAATATTGGGATTGGTTGAACTAGTAACTGAGCCTTAGATTAATGCCGCCACCAGAACTAAGGATTGTTCCACACAACCGATACCCATTTATCTACCAATAACAGAGGATATCCTACAAATGGTTTCAAATCGAGTAGGAGCATATGATTTAATCAATGACTTGACAAAGACCTTTTCTCACATTTCCTTCTTGGATCTACTAAAGAACTCCCCTACTCATAGAGATTATTTGTTAGAAGCATTAGGTCTTGGTCATTTGATCAACGTCACTCCTCCTCCTGAAGCCTAGGTAAACCCTGTGTACTTTGATGTCTACCCTCCGGGAAGCCGAGATAGAGATACTAGGTTTGTCTTTGACATAGGTAAGATACCGAATGATGCTGAAATTACATGTAGAGGTGACCCAACCTTGCATTTATAGGTATGGATCTACAATAACTATGTTAAACACACAATGGTTGATGATGGGGTGGTATTTAACATAGTCCCCTTCACTTTTCTTCAAAAACTAGGATATGGAGAAATAAATTACTCCTCGACACAAAACACCCTAAGGGGATATGAAAGCCTCAAGGAAATTTTGATAGGGACCATAGTGTTGTTAGTCACCTTAGGAACCAATATGGTTTAGACTTAATTTTATATTATAGATTAGAAAACCAGCTATAATATTATTCTCGGTCATCCATGGATACATCGTATGAAGGCAATCCCTTTCACTTTGTTTCAGGAAGTAAGATTCCCGCACTTAGGGAAAGTATTCATGGCATAAGGTGACCCAAAACCTTTCGACATACACTTAGAAAATTTGGAGAAGAAACCTGGAGTCCATTATGAGTTTGAGCTTCCAAAAATTATCTTAACAAGACAACTAGTTCAAAACTATAAGCAAAGCTAGTACCCGTAATAGAGTTAGAACTTAGAGGTTTGATTGAAGGCATTCCGATCATAAACAATGAAAACTTCATCATAGATATAGTTTCATTAGGAACCACAAAAAATATTTCTGATTTATTCAATAAGTATTTACCTATCCTCCTTCCATTTGATTCTATGGGTATAGGACATACCCTAGGACTCGATTCTATCAAATGAGGCGAAGTATGTATGGTAGAGGTAATTGAGGAAAAGGAAGAAGATAAAATAACGATCCAACATCCATCTTTCCAAGTAATTGTTGGACTCTCCAATTTGATGGAGCCATGTTTCATTTTGGTTTGGGGCAGGTGTGATCCTTACTTCTCGTGAGGGAAGGATTCTACCTTTTTCCTTCAAGATAAACTTTGAATGTACAAATAATGAGGCCAAATACACATCCCTCCTCCTTGGTCTCATCGTATCCAAAAGGATGGATGTCGATAATATCAAAGTGCTAGGAGACTCATAATTGGTTACAAAACATGTATCGATGTGTATGAGATTAGAGCGAGAATTTACAACTTTACAAAATAGTAGTGCTAATTCTAATAAAGGGGTTTGATTTTATATTGATCAAATCAATTCCACGGGAATAAAACCTTCTCGTAGACTCTATAGAAACTTTTGCCTCCTAATTCACTCCAAGCAATGAGTTGGAAGATACCAACTTCATGGTGTCATTTCGTGTTGAACCTTTGGTTCGTAAAAAAATGATAACCCCAACGTTGACATATATAGAAGCTGAAAACTAGTCTAACCATTTTGATAGTGATAGGGTGACTCTTAAATACCTAAACGCTTATGAAAAATTACATATCGCTCATCACAAGGTGGATTTATCCCTAATCCCACATTCTTCTTCCTATTTTGGAAATCCCATGATATAATATTCCCAGGGAAAGATCTCAAAATTTATAAGGTAGGAGAAGAAGGGGATTTAGAGCTACCTCCAACTCCACCTGATTTTGAGGAAGGAAATGCATCCTTAATCAAGGGAACAATCAATATAAACATCGGGACAAAGGAAGAACCAAGAATCTGAAGCTAGGATCCTCTCTAACTCTAGAGGAAATAGAAATACATACGTAGATTCTCAAGGAAAACTTGAAAGATTTCACATTTAACTACATATAGATGAAAACCGTTTCTCCTAACATTTTAGTCCATAACCTTGTCACAAGGCTAGATGCCAAGCCAATTAAACAAAATTCAAGGCCTATGAAGCCAAAGGTGGCTCTCATGGTAAAGGAAGAAGTGATGAAACTCTTGCAAGTAGGGTTCATCAAACCGGTTGACTATTCATAGTGGGTATCCAATATCATCCATGTTCTTAAAAAGAATGAGAAAATACGTATTTTTATTGACTTTCAAGACATTAACAAAGCATGTCCAAAAGATGATTTCCCATTGCCCTCCATTGATGTCATTATTGACATGACAACTGGCTATGAGTTGTTGTCTCTCATGGATGGATTTTCGAGATACAACCAAATTTAAATTTCTGAAGAGGATCAAACCAAAACAACCTTCATCACTCCTTGGGGAACCTATTGCTATGCAGTCATGCCATTTGGGCTCAAGAACGCTAGAGAAACCTACCAACGTTCCATGACGTACATATTTCATGACCTTATTAACAAAATTGTGGAGTCTTACGTTGATGATCTCCTAGTGAAAGATAGAAAATGGTGCAATCACCCTAGGGTAGTGTATATAATTCTATCTCGATTAATTGAATACAACATCACACTAAATCTAGAAAAGTGTGTATTCGTGTAAGCTGGAGGCAAGTTTTGGGATACATCATATCTTCATGAGGAATTGATGTAGATCTAAGTAAAATCTAAGCAAGAGATACTAGGGTTGACTCCACCATCGGATGAGTATGGTATAAAGTAGTTCCTTGCAAAGATCGGTGCAATTCAAAGGTTCATACCTTATCTAACCTTCCTTGTTCATCCAATAACAAATTACTAAATAAGGATTGTTGCATTTAGTGGATGGAAGAATGAAATGGGTCATTTGAGGTAGTAAAATGATTCTTACTCTCTCTGCCTACACTCATGCCTCCTAGGTCAGGTGGACCCTCATCCTATATTCGAGGGTAATAGATGTCTTGCTAGCCTGCATGCTAGCTTAGGAAGATGATGATAGTGCGAACATGTAGTTTATTTCATTAGTTGAACACTTCTTGATTAAGAGACATGTTACACAAAAGAAGAAAAGGAATGCAACCAAGCGGTTGAGACGCTACATGTTAAACAAGGAAACAAGGGTGATCATAAAGACTAATCATCTGCAAACTTATTTAATTCAAGGTTCATTGTCTAAAAGGGTCGGACGCTTTATAATGCTAATGGGTGAGTTCGAGTTGACCTTCGTTAATCAAAAGTCTGTAAAAGGACAAGTTATTACGGATTGGTTAGTGGATAACCCAATAGACAGAGGCAATCTAGTTGATTTAGAATTTTTTGATGAGTGTGTATACCATGTGGAGATCAAGCCTCCAATCACTGCATGCCCTTGGTACACTGACATAATTAATTTCATCATAGAAAAGGCATACCCCGAAGGGGATACATCTCAACAAAGGAGATGGTTATGCATTATAACCACTAAGTACGTAATTCTAGAACAAGTGCTCTATCACAGAGCCTTTGATGGAATGTTATTAAGATGCATTGATCAAGAAGAATCCAAAAATATTATTTATGAATCACATGCTAGGGTATGTGGAGGTCACTTCAGAGGCCATGCCACTACTCAAAAGATACATTGGATGGGATACTTCTGGCCCACATTAGAGCATGATGCGGTAGAATTTATACATAAGTGCCACAAATGCCAAGAGTTCTCTCATGAAATCCACATACCGGCACATGCTTTGAAACCAATTGCAGCACCATGGCCCTTTTCTACATGGGGTCTATATTTGATAGCGAATTTTTCTCCCTCATTAACTAATGGCCAAAAATTCATAATCACAGCCACATAATACTTCACAAAGTGGGTAGAGGCCATACCTCTTACCACCATACCAGGTTCCATGATCACTAAGTTCATTCTAAACTAGATTGTTTGTAGGTACGGTGTCCCACAATTCATTATCTCAGATAATGGTACATATTTTAAAAAAATGAGGTATGTGAGTTACGTGAGAAATTCAAGATAAACCATCACACAACCTCTTTGTATTACCCTCAAGCCAACGGACAAGATGAGGCAAAAAAATGTTCAAATCCATTCTTCTTAAAATGTTTAAGGAGAACAATCGGGATTGGCATTTGAAGCTATAACAATCCTTTTGGGCCTATCAAATGTTGATATGAACACCGATGGGGTAATCCCTTTTCGGTAGTATTCGGTGCAAAAACGGTTTTACCCTTTGAAGTCGAAATACCCAGATCTTTGCATCTCATTGTAGGGTATTTTGGGAGAAGAAGCCTATTGAGATGTGTGACTCTCTCAATTGGAAAGCCTTGATGAGGTCAAACTTAATGCCGAACAACAACAAAGAGCTTATGCTAACCTTGGGATGTGCCGACAAGACAATAAGAGGGTTTATGAATGCAAGATATATGAGGGAGATTTGGTGTTAAGACTTGATAGCTGGACCGAAAAAATATCTTGGTGAGGGTAGGAAGTTTAGGCCTAGATGGCTAGGCCTATATCGAGTAATGGAAGACTACAAAAATGGGGCATTTCTCCTGTGTACACTAGAGGGTGAAGAGTTTAGTGAATCTATCAACTCTATTCACCTTAAGAGGTATTACACATGATTCATATGCATTTCATATGTACATTACTGCATCCGCATTGCATTTTCATTTTCACCTTTATTTCATAAATTTGTGATCAAGGGACTTATTCTCATAACAATTCCTAAATTTTTTGAAAATATTGGAAAAACATTTCAAATCATATCTCTTCAAATATTCACAACATCACCAAATGTTCCAAATCATCTCATCAGTTCAAAAAAAAGAAAAAGAAAAAGACAAGCTTTGACATTGACCATGCCAAGGCCTTCACACTTGGTTCTACTCATAAGTTTCTACTAGATTAGGTGTCTTTGCCTACGATCATTCTAGGAGCTTCATGGTATCACATCTATCTCGTATACATCTCTTTGGAAATAAGAACACTCTAAACATTTTTCCTAAGTAAACATGTCAACTACAAATCAATGAATTTTTTTATTTTGCACACTTCTTTTCCCTACCAACCTTCGGTGTTGATCTTACATCTCTTACTAGTGACGTAGGCCCTAGGGTTGGGAAAGGAAGGAAGTGCCCTTACTCACCTATGCATTGTCCATGGTGATAAGACCATGCTTCCTATTGGTAGCATGGGGAAAGGTGTAGGAGTTATCTCGACAAATTAGAAAGTTAAAGAAGTTCATTCAAATACAGTGAAATCCTAAATTGAAACAAAGTGAGTTAGATGTCCAAAATTCCAAAAATACTTTAAAACCCTAAAAACTACATTTTTTCAACCAGTGGCCATCTACGGATCTAAGTCTAGATAAACTAGAAAGTAATTCACATTTTAAACTATGTAGAAAAATTGCATAGGGTTAAGTAGTAGGTTCTCAATTTGGTCTTGTCAAATCCTTGTCTCTCTCTCTCTCATCATTTTCATTCAACAAATATTTGTGACTTGTGCCCCTCTTAGCTCTTGGTGTTGAGCCCTCACATCTTACTAGTTACATGGGGTTAGGAGTGGGGAAAGTTCAATATTTCTATCACATCACTTTATCACCACGTTTTTCCAAAAAAAATACGAAGTATAAATTTCTTAGAGAAACTAAAGTTCAGCATTACAAGTGTGTTTGCATTATCATATATCAACATTACAAAATCCAAAAAAAAATCATTCTGTTAGCATTCATATCCATTACATACATTCTGAAAAGAATACAAAAATGGAAGTTCTAAACATCTAGAGTACACATGTGAAGCAAACCATAAAAGAAGTCAACTCGATACAATGACCTATCGAACCAAAAAGAGAGTTTGTATATATCATAATAAATTAATTTTGAGTACAATGAAATCACATGCTAGGTGCTTTCAAAATGCTCACAATGAGCCCAAAATATAAAAAATAATCATATAACTCCCAAAAAAAAGGCAACAAAGAAATGAAAGGCCCTATGGCCGAGTCGAGTCAGTCCCTATGAGATCCCTTGGATGGTGCACATTCACATCTAAGAATCTGTTGTGGATATGAAGATGGGAGTGAGGCCGAATAGTGGGTGCTCATGGTGGTATAGCTGGCCATATTTTCGCTATGAGAATGACTCCTCCTCATTAAACAATCGACCATCTCATACCAAGCCACACGAGTACGAAGAGAGGCCATCACCTCCACTACCCTCCGAGGGGTGCAAACACATCGATGTGTCGACCGAATGTTAGTGGCTGGCACGAAGTCCTTGGTCAGCTCGGCTTGAGTCTTCCATGAGGGGATCGGTAGGGTATCGGGACACACTCATCAAATGAGATCTCGCTACTCATGTGCGATCACTGCGAGAAAGAAAAGAAGAAGAAACAATGAGTTAGAAAATTACAAAATAAACAAAATAAAAACAAGAAGTATCAATTAACATTTCTAGTTACCAAAGTCAAGATAAGAGTATCAAAATAATCAAATATCCTGGAATCTACGTGGGGTCGGTGGATGTTGATTATGCTGGTGGTAGTTGTAGGACCTCCAAAAATCCGGAGGCGAAGCACTTTGTCCTATGAAAATTCATCATCTCCCTCTCCATCTCGAGGAAGTGGTCCTCCAATACTAAGGTCTCCCTCTCTGTGCTCCCCTCCTCTTGCTCCAACCTCGGTAAATATTGAATGTCATGCCACTTAGATTCACTCTCCTCCTCCTCTATGTGGGCTACCCCACCCGGCCTCATCACCTAAACTCTCATCGCATATATCATGACCGACCGAATCCTCCCTGGTCTCACCTCCCAGTGTACTCCTCGGGGTGGATTCTATGTTAATGGGCTCATCCACCTCTCCATTGTGAGAAAGAATGACATCGATCTAGAGTAAGGGTGCTCAATGAGTATCATCTTCCCGTCGAGGCATGAACCATCCATTTAAATGTAATGGCTACCCTTAGAGTAACCCACTGTCTAACCCCGGGATCACCTCTAGGACCACTCTAGGCCTCATGAATGGTCATGTACACCAGAACCATAGGAAAAGCATATGCATGTAAGGGAGGCTAAATTCTTTGAGGGACTTAGATGAATGGGTGAATCTCAACTCTGCCTACCCTATCAACCAACCGATATTTGTTAATGGAGTATGCTACCATTGTGGTCTCCTCCTACCCCCACAACCCTATCATGTCACGATAAGGGGTGGAAACCATATCCTCTATAGTCAAGAGGCCACTAGATGATGTGGTGTCCGCATAACTAACATAGCTGTCCATATAGTTTCCCGAATAGCCTCAGGTCATGCACTAGCACTCCTCTCCCATGGGGTGATACGCGTGTACACCAAGCTCATAACTAATGTGGGGTGGCTCAATGACTACCCCCTGTAACTCCGACAAACTGTACAAATCATGGTAGGTGGTCCCAATAATGTCTTGCTCCCTAGGCATATTTACGGCTATCAATCTATGAGATAATAGGAGCCCAACAAGTAGAGAAGAGTGTCACATCCCTTGTCCCCGATCAACCGCAAGGCAAGGATACCCATGATGGCCTTTTGGATAATGGGGATGGGAGCAGTAGTAATAGAACGAACCTTCATTCCCTTCTTTGACCTGAAAGATACAATGGGATCCCCCATATAAGTGGCCCCTTTGAGTCATCATGGATTTAGAGCTTGTTGTCTCCAAGGTCAATTACCTTCCAAGTGTTAGAAGCCCAAAGATATGATATACATCCTCTAGGGTGATAGTCCACTCACCCCTAGCACCTGGAAACTATAAAGTGTTCTGATTTACATCCTAGTAGGAAAATAAGTCACATAGTATGTGACTCATAGGAGTAACATGCGACACCCGAGAAATCCTCCATATCCCTGCTCTCTGGAGGGTATCTACCTCATCATGAGTAAGATGATCTAACACCGCTGGGAGCCAATCACACTCCCACTCATGCCTCCAGCAAATATACTCATCCTTCTTCGTATTCACCAAAACATAGAAAAAGAGCAAGTTAGTAATGTATTTCAAGAAGTAAGCTCAACAAAAACATGACAAAACACCAAGAATTCAAAAAAATCAAGTTTAACTTAGATTTTGACCATTCTGTATGAAACTTCCACCCAGTGCGGGGCATCGGTCTGTGGATTTTTGCCTTGGTGCAAGGCGGCGGTCCTAGGCGATTTCCAAAATGGGTACATAGCCCTAAAAATGCCCAAAAATGCAAAAAATGACCATTTTGGAAGAAATAAACAAATGCCCTATGGGAAAACCCCTAAAGACTCATTTAAGACAAGAAATTTTGAAAATCACACTAGGTAAACTTTTCAACATTTCTACATTTTAGGTTTAAAAGCACAAAAGTGAGAAGAACTAACATTATATTGTGCAAGTCAATCTTTCGATTGTGGACGCATGATTGCGATCTTGTAACGAACCTTTTGGCTATACTCTTGACGAAAACAATCACCGTGGGCCCCAGAGATATCAAAAATCACCAAATCAATACGAGAAAATAAATTGAAAAATGAGTTTGTTTGATATGTGTGTGTGTGTGTGTGTGTTGTTATAGCCTTGTTTTGAGTGCGGTGTTCGTAAGATGGGAGCGCGGCGGAGGTAAGTTATGATCCCCACACAAATGATAAGTCCTCTTATCATTTTAGTTTAGAGTTTATTTTTGGATGTTTTATCTATCTGCACTTGAGTCTTCTTTTTGTTTTGCAGGTAGCGGGAGTTTGAATGGTGACATTTCGACACATGGGCGTGTCAGTATAAATATCTAACTCCCCATTTTGGGAATGACATACTCAGACTCTACGTTTTACATCTCTTCATGGCTAAAACGCTTCTCGAGGGGGAAATATGTACGCACCCAATTTTACATGTGCTAAATGTTAGAAAATGGTTACAAAATTCCCCAATGATGATTTGTGTCCTTTTAGAAGGTGTTCGAGTTCCTAAGCTCATCCGCAGTGTATATTTATCACCTAGATGCTTGTACTTATCTTTCCCACACTTTTTCTAGCTTTCCATGTCTTTTTATACATGTTTTGGCCTTTAGTTCCAGGACCACCACCTTGCTTGAGTGGCGGTCGTGCATGAATTTTCCAGAATTCATCATGCATGTTTTTAACATGCGACACTTCACTTAACTTGACTTTTAAGATGCGTTTGTGAACCAAATTACCTAAAAATAGTCATGTTTTCATGGTTTTCCCTCCCTCTTCTATTTTTAAATATATTTAATTAGTTGAACTACCTCTTCACCCAATGATTTGGAACTCCAAGGCTACCTTGTGCATGAAGGCACATCCCAATCAATTCCTATATATTCAATGTTTGTATTCAAGTAAATGGCTTGAGAATTTTGTGTATCTTGTATAGTATTGTTGCCACTATTCTACTAGGAATTGCATAGACAAGCTCAGATATCTTGGGCTATCTCTCTTCTACTTGCATTACAACGACACGCCTTGGTGACATTACTCAAGTGCCTTCTCCTACTACTTGCCTTTCCATTCCCAATTCCTTCTACTTATTTGGACACACGAGAGAAATAAAGGACATTATGAGGGGACAAGAACAATACAATCAAATTGTCTAAAGATATTGCTTATGCGAGGTTAGAATTAGTTATTTGTTTGATTCATTTATTCAAAGTTATCAATTCTGAATTATTCATTACAAGTTCATATCAAATAGAGTAGATAATTTCTCATTTCAATTAATCAAACAATCATAAAGTAGATCAAATCATTATAAAGTTTGCTCTTTGACATTATCGGGGAAGTTGTGGAGAACAATAGCTCTTCTAGGGTTATGATTTTTTATCTACCTCTAAGGTAGGGTTTCAAGGGGTTTTGATTAAGTTAGATTAGTTATTTAGATCTAGATTCATACATTTGCACAAGTAATTAGCTACAACCGGCTAAATATTTGTATCTGGTTTCAATCAATAGATTATAAGTATTGTTAAAAATCTTAGAAAATATCAAAAGATTTATTTTTATTAGTTTAGTTTTCTTTCATTATTTTTCTCAAATATGTTGTGAAAAATACCAAAAACATAGTTCAAATTTCATTTCATAGTTATCTTGTTTTAGTAAATCAATTTAATCAACGCATGACCACCAATGGTCCACAACAAGAAAAGACATTCAGTTTTGATCCATTGGTACCATAACCTAACGGGATTGAATTGATAAGCGACATTGATATGAGTTTACTATTGTGATTCTATGCACACTGTAAGTTACATTGAAAATATTGAACAATTATTCACATTAAATGTTACAACTGAAAATGCCTACATTTATTGAACCGCTCCTCACAACAGGGTTTGACCATACGTATGACCATACAAAGACCAAAATTGCCACAAGTTCATGGTTGTGATCCTTAGGTCTTGTAACCCAATGATCCTGTAGACCATTTAAACGTTGACACCGGTTTATGTGAATTAGTATTTAGATCATCACCACTTCCACCTAACATTAAATCACAACTTTTCGTGCTAAATATAGCAGCCGATCAGTCTAAGGATTTTGGACCAGGCCAAAAAACATCCCATAGGTCTTGTGGCTCATCATGCCTCTCATTTTCAATTCCACAACCTTGTGCAGGAATCCATACGAGGCATTCGTAGATCATTTTACGTGTATTACACAACCAAAAGATAGAGTCTATGTAGAGCTCGACATTGACTAGATTCTTTGAGTGGCCATTATATCTAATCATTCCATTATGCCACTTAGAGTTAGGGAGGATTTCTTTTCTCTAGACTCACAAATCCCAATATTTCATGTTGAGGACATAAGGTTTCTTCGTTAGCTTTCTCACTACCACACCCATACACCCATTTATATTCTACACCGACTATCCCGGCATAACCTTGGGAGGTCAAGTAGGAATAAGGTCACGTGTTGATTTTCTATCATACGGTTCCTTCCAAGAGCCTAGTGAAAAATATTATGAGCATATCATTCACTCATACAAAGTGTTAGTTTCTCTCTTTCAATACCGGATGTGCATATTTCTCATAATTAGGAGTAGTGTGAGAAACATTTCAAGCAAGTGTCAAACCCCTAAATGGTCTTATGCTTATAAGGGCATAGACCACGTATAAAATCATGAAGAAATTTTTGGAAGATGACACTTGAAGAAATTGATGATGTAAGCTATTGCTGATAATTTTCCCCCAACCCATCATTTTTATACCCTCGATGATTGTGAGAACGAAAAATTCCATCCAGTCATGGAAATCTCAAGTGGTTTCTTCTCCCATTATGTATTTTGGATAATGATGGCATCTAAGAAGCCCTCGGGGAATTCATTTCAAGAGAGAGATGTCGGTATACAAGAGGGTTTTCTACATTTCTTTAACCATGAACCAAGAGTGAGGCCTTTGAGATATGATTTGATCTTAGACCACTCACCTGATGTAAAATATTTTGTGATCATGACCATGTTTCTCTAGATGGGAATTTACATGCATTGAGAAATTTCCTTTGGAGTAGGTAATGTCGGGGACCGAGTTATAGTCGACTTTGATGGTTCGAGTGTTTATCTCATAATGATAAGAGCATTCCGACACTAAATATTCACTTTGAATGGATATGGTATGGCCACATGTTTCATACAACCCTCTTGTGTAGACCTTATCCTCCACAGGCTCTCTTGGTCCACCTAACATTATGTTTTTGAGATCCTTCGGGTCCATATGGGTCACATCACTATAAACCATACTTAGTGCTCGATGAAAAGGATAAAAAAAGCTCGAGGGTAGAAAATTTAAACTTCATATTGATGAAAATAAATAATATGAACCAAAATAGAGACGATAACAAGTTTTTGCACTCAAAACTAGAACTTTCTATTTTTAGCCGTTGGGATCCAAGAGCTAATATTTTAGGAAATATTACCTTTTTATCTTGGAATCAATTTTTTGAAACCCCCAACATTCTTTGAACATTATTAAAGAAAATTCTTGGTAATTTTCAATCACTTTCTATTTTAAAAAATGTACTTTTTAATTTTTTCTTTTTCATTCTTTTTTACTTTTTGGCCTAAATATCCTCCTTTGTCATCTTAGTTGTTTTACGAATTTGCTATTTTCAAAGTTTTTTTTTTCAAGAAAATTTCTATTTATAGTAAGTATAAGCACCAGGTACTCACTATTTTAATAAATTGGTCTTCCAAAGCTCAGATTGATGAAAAATCACTCTGTGGAATAGATTTCTCTTCGGATGTTGTGCTAAAATTTTTATCTCAAACCTCATCCACCAGAATGATGGAAAATTGAAAAAGTGGAAGCTAAGGAAGAAATCAAGTGTTTTCTACCATTAATAATTAGGGGAACCTCTAGTTCTTCTATTTATTTCTTCTTGTAGGATCTTGAGAGAGAGAGAAGGTGCAAACATCTTGCCTAATTTTGATTACCAAGTTGGGAGATATGAGTTTTTCATACTTTTGGCTATGGAGTCAATCTAGAAAAAAATGGGCATGGTGTTTGGAAAAAAAAAGTTCTTGGGTATTTTTTAGAAGTGAAAATTGAGGAATGGAGGGGAAATGGAGGAATTGAGAAGGTAAATGACTTTTTTAATTTCTTTTGGAAACAAATTTCTCAAACACACATGGAGAAGAAAAACGACAATTAGTTTTTTTACGAATTTGAATATTTAAAATCCCTTAGACATGGGTTTTTTTATGTCCCAACTGTCCCAAGGAGATGGAATAGTTTTTGGAAGAAAATTTTCCCTCTTCTTATCTTGGCAAGTGGTGTACAGAAATTGGTTGATCAGAGGAGAGAAAAATCACTCAAAAAGCCCCTAGGGTTGAAACTGGGTCATATGGAGGACCTGGGAAAGGGATGGGATTGGGAACATTTTTTTTCCCAACTATACTAAGGGGATAGGAAATTTGGTGTAAGAAAATTCACCCTCTCCTAGTGAGGACAAGTGGTGGATGGTGATTTGTGGAGGCAGAGAGGAGAGGTGGCTACAAAAAGGCCTATGGAGCCTTTCCAAGGTCACATGGAAAATCAAGGCCCAACTTGGGCATGGGGAATTTTTTTATGTCACAAATGTCCCAAGGGATGGGATAGTGTGTAAAATAAAATATAACCTCACCTAGTGAGGACAAGTGACACTTCGTGATTTGACAATGGGGAGGGCTGAGAAAGAGTGAGAAGGGGCTTAACTGGCAAGTTTGAGCTTTGTCGGGGTCACATGATGATCGGGGGCTACCTTGGGTATGGGAACATTTTTGTGTCTAAAATTTCATAAGGGGATATAATATATGGGACAAAAATATTCTCCATCACCTAGTGATGACATGTGTCCACCTTCAAATTTTGGTAAGTCTCGAAAGCTTACTTTGGAGAGAAGTTTGATGATGATGTTTTTGGATCATCACGGAGGTATTTACGAGAAATTATTAATTTGAATTTTACTTGAAAATCAAGTTGAGAAGAATGGTATGGGTATCATACTTTGATTATTTCTATAACCCCTAAAAATATCCTTTTTCAAGACTATGGGAAGAAGTTCCTATGTCTTGTGGAAAAATATGAAACCACCGTAATTTAGATCACTGAGTTACATTTCCATTGATATATTTTTACCTCCAACTCATTACATATCTCCTGAAGCACTTCTCGAATCTCGGGTGTTGTTTTGAATTGTAAGCTCCTTCACCTTCCAAAACTAGCTTTATTTGAACTTGTCCCTAAACTTCTAAATATTTCCTAAATATTCCTAAAGCACTTGGACAACATTATTATCTCCTCAATACCACATCTTGATTAATTTAGACTTTAATTATATCCTGGGGATGTTAACCAAGATTGGAAAGGTGAAAAATAACCCTTCTATGCTCACTGGAGAATCTTCCTTGGAAGGTGCGCATCGCATCGAAGAATTCCATGATCTTAATTTTTCACTTTAAACACATGGGAAAGTTTGGTATTAAAAATATGAGCACTTAAAAGGATTGGATATTCCTGGCATAGAGGAATAATTGATCTAGAGGCATGTTTAGGAGGGCTTACAAGTAAAAATTATGACATGATAGGGTAAAGTTGTAATGTTTTCATGTTGAATTTTTCCCTTGCAAAAACACATGACAAAACCTTCTTATAAAGAAAGTCCACAAGATCTACTTAAGAATTATCAAATTAACCAATGAGAAGTACTTTTATCTCTATGGAATAGTTTTCTGCGATCGCATGAGGATGAGATTGAGACCAAGAACATGTGTAATTTTTTCAAGCATGATGTTATCAAGGCACCGAGTCAATTATAAAATTATTCATTTATATCCATTGACCAACAAGGAGAGGTAGAAGGGTTTATTTTTTCTAGAATATGAAGATGAAAAGGTAAGAAGGTTATGAGGTGCATTTTCTCTAAGAGCGAGAATTGACTTTTTTGCGTGAGGTTTATGGATCATGAATTTGAATTACTTGATTTGATAAAGCTGGATAAGTTTATAAAATTACTTGGGATGAGTTATCAAATACTTTAATGTGGAAATTTAGACCTTGGAAATTTTTACATGTTCAATTATGTCAAAATGAGACTCAGATGAGGATGTTGAATGAGTGGATGTAGTAGTAAGAGGTTGATTACTTCTTGGAATGGCACTGGTATTATTTTTATTCATATCATTACATTTGAATGCAAAAATGGGGGTAGAATTTAGAAAAGGAGAGGTAAAATTACCTGCATTGGAATATGTAGAGGAAATTGTGGATACTTTAAGCTTATTCTTGGTTGATTACATGGGAGAGGGAAGAAATGATCTTCCTTTTTTTATTGTTTTTCATAGAGTCACCACTTTAGGATATTTGAATTTGCAATAATTATCCCTCTCTTCATCCTTGACGGGTGAATACAAAAAAATAATGAATATTCATATCATAATTAGTTTCATCATCTTCATCATCCAAAGAAGGGTATATTCACAAAATCCAATGTTTCAATAGAGTCAATCTCATCAATAGCTAAAATTCCCTCATTATTTTCATATTTAAATTGAGCTTCATCATACTCTTCTTGGGCCTTGCTTCACATGTGACATTAATAGTAGGTGCTTCAAGAGAAAATCTTATTCCTCCTCCAACTATTTTGTTTCTATTCGATTCGGATTTTTATTTAAAAACTCCCCTCGGAAAAGTGACTTGTGTAAGTTATTTCTTTAATTAAATAATATCATTAGCCATTTTTTGAACAAGAGGATTTGTGGTAAAAAATTTTGGAGGTTTGACCCTTTTTCTTATCATTTGGATTCTTCAATTTCCAAGAAAAAATCAGATCATCTTCTATTTCATTGGCATAGTCTTGGGCATTTTCAAGAGTTTAAGGTTGAGCTCTTTGTAGGATAAATCGAACTCAGAAATTGTGAATGTATAAAGAATATGTTTTTGTTATCATCAGATGTTGAAGATTCCACGGGTAGTTTTTAAAAATATGTTGAATCAGGCCAAAAATCTCTCATGAATTCATTTTATTCTTTCTTTAGTTGGACCAATTGAATAAGATATTTATATTCTTCATTGATTTGAATCTCACTTCGAATTTGGTTATGATATCATTCTAATTTGTGATGGATTGAGAGGGAAATAGGTATAACCATTCAAATACTTTCTCTTGAAGTGACTCTATGAATAAAATTACTAAAATATCTTCATGTGTAACTCCAAGAACTCCACATGTAGTGATGAAATCTATAATATGTTCTTCAAGAAGTTGGGTGCCATCACCTTTGAATTTGGGAAAATTCTTACAGGATCCCTTCGACAATTCATGGAGAGGTGGTGTAAGAGCAAGCGGACTAGTATTCCTTCCCCATGGAATAATTGGTTGATGTCCTTCCATTTCCTCTTCCATTTCCTCTTACGCTTCTTATTATGCTTTTTATTACAGGGGAATAATAGCTATAGAGTGTCTGTGCATTGGAGATTCAGGAGGAGTCTCAATTTGATTTCCTATTGTATCACTCGATGTACCAGATGGAGATGATGATTGATAATAGTAATATGGATCATCTTGGATCTAATATTAGTTTATTTGAATATCTTCAAACTTTGGATCAATAATACCTCTCAATCTATCAATCTGATGTATCTCTTTTCATCCAGCTTGTGAGAAAACTTGCAACAAGAATGTGAAAGGATTATAGTTGAAAACAATAGTGGCTTTCAAGCATCAAGCTTCATGTTTTTTTGATATTTTTGATATTTTTATTTAAGAATTTTTATGGATTTTTGGTATATTTTATTTTTAGGATTTTTGGATTGTCATAGGGTACATGATAGTAAAATATGCCCCACGATGGGTTCAATTTTTTTGGTGAAATAATTTGTCACAAAGTAAAATTAGGGGCTTTCACCAATGCTTTGGGACTAGGTCCCTCTGCTTAGGAATGGGGCAGCTCCATTTATTGAAAACAAGGAAATATGTACACTAATCTAACCATCATGGGTGGCCTTTTGACTAGGGATCACACAAGAATATTCCACTAAACCCGTGTGTAAAATGAGGTGGAGGAAAGGTGTGTTTGGAGAGGGGAGAAAGTGAGAAGGGGTTTTACTAAATAAATAGTAAGCTAAGTTTATTGAAATAAAAAAGAATATTTCCAAATTATTAATGAGAAGATACCATGTCAAGGAAAGTTCTCATAGATGGGGGACCAAAAAGCGACCAAAATTTTTATTTTAAGAGAAATGCGAGGGCATTTTGGGAAAACACTGTTGTGTTTTGAATTACTAGGATTGGTAATTACCAAGACTAAAACATGAGCGTGTTATAATATTTTCATTTATTAATATTTATTATATTAAAATTTATTTTAGTAAATATAATAAATTCGGGTCACTCTGCCTTATGGAACTAGTATCACATCTCCATAAGTCATGGTTTAGACGATAGTTTTTCATATTCTATTTTGATCAATGCATAGGTATTTTTTTAGGATTTCAACATTGGCGTAAATATTTTAGGGTTTAAATTCTATAATCGATATCTATTTTGGGAAATAATATCATAATTTTTAGGTTTTGGTCCTTCTTGATTTTTATTGACATATTGCCATCCAAAATCTATAGCATTCAAAATTTAAACTTTGAGCATGAAATGAAGCCTATGATTGAAAATCATGTTTCCCTATCATTTCTCCCTTTGGCGATTGGTCTCGAGTTCAATCATCACTCCAACTTAGAGGAAATTCTTTAAAATGTTTTCAAGGTTGTTTTAATGTGTAGGGATGATCACCCAAGATGATTGATGAATTATTTGTGACTTGATGAAAGACTACTTCCTCTGGAGGCCTAAAAAGGCCATTTTTGGCCATTCTACAACTAGTAACATCCTTTTAGAGCATTTAGGGAAAATACAAAGCATATGAGGATGATTTTGGAGAGTATTGAAGATTTTGAGGTAGTTTAGGAAAATTTAGGAAGGAAAATTTGATTCAGGGACAACATGTGCAAGACTAGGTCTTCTTGGTGTAGGGAATGAATGTTTAGGGACAACTTGTGTAAGACCAGATCTTCTTGGTGTAGGGAATGAATGTCATAATGGTTAAAGATAAAACCTTTGGATGATTCCGGGAGTTCCAAAAGGATTTTGGAGGAAAAAAAATTGAAGGATTAAATAATGAACATAATTTTGAAAATGAATCTTTTTCTTTTCCATTTGAGGAAGAATACCTTCTCAATGGTGAATGTATGAGTATGAAAGTACTCAAGTATTTCGAGGATGATACCACTCATGAAGAAAAAGGGTGATATTCAATGAGATTTGGGAATGTGATTTCAAGTGTTCAACCATTTCCTTGAGACCTAATGTGAAGAATTTCTAAATGAGTATGAATATGAGTATGAATATTTCTTTTTCCCTTTTGGTGGAGAAGATTGTATCAATAATGAATGTGATGAAATTAAGGTGCTTGAATCTCCCATGTGTACCTCCATCATGGAGAGTATTGTTATACCAAACGATGAGAATGATGATCATTCCATTTTTTCCCCAAATTTGTGTCCACTCTCTATTCAAGAGAGTGAAATTATATGTAAGCCACATCATAACATGCAATGGGTCAAACATGAGTTAGTGAGTATGAAAGAAAATAATTTGGGAAGTTTTCAAACATGAATCAAAAGGTCTATGATGATGTTGAATATTTCAAAATACCTACCAAGATCCATCTCACATAGAAGCAATTGTCATAGAGAACATGACAAATCAGGAGTAGTTTCTCATTGGAGAGCATGAGGCTAGTTCTGAACAAGGTGAGCCCAAAATGGTAAAAACTTAGTCTTGTGGTAGTGTGAGGATGAATATGATCACAATATCCTTCTTCGTGAGATATGAAGTATTCTAGAGCATCAAATAAGTGTTTAGAAACATAATTATGAAATATTCATTGTGATGGGAACATGATGATCTCTTTTGATAACAAAGTAGGAGTTAGGATATGAGGATCACTTTCTTACTTCTTTAGGATTTAAAAATTCACTTATGTGACCAAGATTCAATTATATGATGCTCAAACATTTTTATTCTTGTCTTTCACTTATTGAAATAGGTCCTCACTTTGTAGATAGAGGATTTCTCCCTAAATGAAGTTTTTGTCCTATGACCACCTATTGAACTAAAATTATGTGACTACATATGCTTCCTCCTTTGAGGTGTGAACACACTACAAGGTGTTTTATGAGTTTTTAAGACATGATGACCTTCAAATTACTGCATGAGATTCACATTTCACTCTTGAACATGATGACACCCTATTTTACTTCATGAATCACCTCCTTGATCAAGATACTACTTGAGTGGAAACATGCCTACAACATCTGAACACCATTTTGATCAATTTTATCCTCATAGAAGTATAAATTTAAGGTGAATCACATGTTCTCAACCTCCATAATGTACTAATCTCATTACCAAGCATTGATTAAGTGTTTAGAAACACTCTCGGGAGGTATACATTGCTTGAGAGTATGAGGTAATTTATAACATCACCTTTGGTGGCCTTGGATCAAAATGGATGCTCCCAAAATGTAGAGGATTCTTCAATATTTTTGGTGCCTACATATTTTCCTCCTAAATCCTTAGCCATATACTCTCAAAATTAATTGGAGAAGTCAAGGTTCATAATTTGATTGCTCATTCCTTGCACCTAAAAACCCACTTTTGAATAGACTATCCCTGAATGATCAAACCTTTCCTAAATATTCCTAAAATACTTACAACACCTTCAAGGCTCTCAAATACCACCTGAAATAATTAATAACTTTTCATAAACCTCTCGAAGGATGCACACAAGCTCAGAAATGGCCAAAATTTCCTTTCTAGGCTTTCCAGAGAATTAGTCTTTTACTGCACTTCACTAAATGGAATAATGGACCTTGTTACACCTTTTTGAAAACTTATACATGTTCACCCAATGCATTATGAATACCTTCAAGGAAAAATTGATCATGACATAGGAATCAGGTTGGTCCGAAGAGGGATTCGGAAGATTTGGGAGCAAGATTTCACATTGTGGCTTGGTTGTCATGGTTTAAGTTTTGCATTTTGAGGTTAGTTCAGGTCACATGACAACATCTCCATATGAAGATAATTTTATTACCCTTAGTGGCTTCAAAATCCTCCTTGAATGGAATTATATTTATGATGCTCATACACTTCTTTCTTATATCCCTCTCATGAGAATAGGTGACCTTTTGATCCTTCACACATGATGGTCTTAGATGCCTTAGTAGCATGACTAGATCATTTTGATTTGTTCCTATAAATATATTTAGACACAATGGAAGAGTTAGGATATGATGATCATAAAATCACTCCTTGAGCCTCACATTTCACCTTTGAATATGATGATCTCTTCTTAATCTCACAATTCACCTCCCTGACCAAGATGTCACCTGAGTGGAAGCATGCTTATGATGTCTGGACACCCTCTTTCTCAATTTCTCCTCATGGAGATAGGTTTCCTCCTCTTGATAGAAGGATTTATCCCTAAATGAAACTTGGAGGAATTTATGAGAATGAATTCCATGTTCTCAACCTCTATAGTGCACTAAAACATTGTAAATTCCACCTCAATCAAGGGAAACATATTTTTCAATCGCGGGCTTAGTTATCATACTCAAATTTTCAATTTTTCATGTTATAGATTCTACATGACAACCAGACCCTCACTTTTTTGCATGAGGGGAGTGTTATTAGATGTGGTTCTTTGTTGTATATAACCTAATAAAGTATCATTTGCATGTGAGAAAAATATCGTAATGAGATAAATATATTGGTGTAGATAAGGTTGAGTGGATTATTTTGTTGATCTCTCCTAGCCTCCACTTTGATTTTCTTCATATGTTTTCAATGGGTGTTATAATCTTAAATATCATGTCCAAGAGCTTCAAGTCATGTGCAACATGGCTCATATATAGGAGGGTGGGGGAAATAATGGAGAGAAGAGTTGGAGGTGATCTCACGGATGGAATAGTTTTAGAAACATGTGGAGAAATAGAAGGGGGAGAAGGTAGATATGTCATAATAGGTGTTATAGGAGTAGAGGATCTAATCAAGGGAGCATGTTTTGGCTCAAGCATTAGGTTTATAATCAAAGGAGTATGGTTATAGAACCTAAGAAAACATAAAGTTTGTCATGTTCACCATTTGAGTGGCTAGAGACGGTTGACCCGCATCTTGAAGATCATAAACCTATTTTCAACTCCTTAGAATAATCATCATGCACTATCCAATGATTCTTTAAATTGATTGGTGTCCTTTGGCCTTTCAATCACCACTCAACCTATAGCTAAATTACATACTTTACTCAAGTTCTCATTATCTTGAATCTTCACTTAACCAGTCATATATTTTTTCAAACATGATAACATGCCATCTATATGTATCAATGTGGCCCATATTAAAATCTTAATTGTAGTTTATTACTCATATTCCTTCCTTGTTATCAATCAGATGAATTGGCCAAACATACATCTAACTCTTAATGAGAAAAATTCTTAGAAATCTCTAGAAAAACTCTACTATAAGCTCTCTGGACTATAGAGATTGGGTCAAATGGGAAATGCCTAGCTCTAAATGACCAACACTACTCTAAATTTCAGGTCATTTATACCCCTAGCTCCAGACAATAGACATTGTGACCGAGCTCCAAACGAGCTACACTACGAACTCCAAAAAAAACATTGTGGATTGATCTCCGGACCAACTCTAGAACAAGTAATCTCCAGATGATGAGCTTTATAACCAAATTCAACTCCAAACGAAAGATGTTGAACATTTGACATCAAGGACAATCAATTCTACCATCATATTGTTTTGTTGTTTTTCTAGCTTCCTTTGACATTAATGGAGATTATTCCAAAAACTTATATGTGTTTTGATTTTTTTATATTATAAAGCATTTCATGAATCCATATATTTGAGCAATTGTTTTACCTTTAGGAGATTTATAAGGTTTATAAACTATAGTTTTAACACATCTAAAACTCATACAAATGTCAATAACCAATCAAGAAGGCCCCAAAACCTAAACAATAACTATATTATTTACCAAAACAAATATAAATTGTTGAATTTAAACCCTAAATTTTTATGTTAAATGGTGAATTCTGAAAAATAGCTATGTAATGACTAGATTAGAATATGAAAAACTATCTTCCAAACCATAAATTATAGAGTTGTGAGACTAGTTCCATAAGATGCAGAGTGACCCTAATTTCTTATATTTACTAAATAAATTTAAAGTATAATAAATAATAATTATACTTAAACATTTAATACATATGTAAAAAAACCACATATATAACATTTACTAGGAATGTGAGCACATATAATGTTCTCGCATTATAATACACTCACTTACGCTATAATGTGCTTGCATTATAGCGTGCTCATGTTTTGTCTTCTATGGGTTTGAAATTCCCAATCCATAGAATTGGATTTTCCTTTGATATCTAAACCTAAGGTTTGGACTTTATAATATGTGAATAAATATTTTTTTACAAAGAATATAAAAATCTCATGTGTACACCTCGATATCTCATGCGTTATAACATAATATTCCAAAAAATATATACTATGACATCAAGCTCGGTTTTACCTTGTTGACGATATACTTCTTTCTAAAATCTGATTAGTTTAAGGCTTTCATCCTTAATTTCTTTTATTTGTGCCTTATTTTCTTGCCAAAACATATGCATACATTTTTGTACACAATTTATGATTTTTGCATCAAAAATTCCAAAAAAAGGGCTCGTCTAAAATCCGTTTTACATGCATTAAAAAAATTGACTATTTTTCTCAAAGTTACGGGGGTGTCCACACAAATATTTCATTTTCACAATGTGTGTACTTTGAAAATTAGTAAATTATATATTCAGCAAAAACTTATAAAAATTAGTGGGACCTCGTACATGGTCTTAAATAATTTTCTCTTTTGAAGGGATTTGAAAAATATTTATACAACTAAAAAAATAGGGGGCCCACACATGCAATAGGTTGTTATATTTTTTTTCACAAAAATAGACATACATTGTGTGCACACCACATTTGACCTTCTTAATCTCCACCATTTTCAAAAAAATAGTAGTTTAGAAACTAGATTATGAGCACTACGTTTCTTATTCTTATCACATTGTCAAATTTTGATCATATGCATGCCAAATTATTAGATGAAATTCAGGTTTTGCTGATTTCAGGATAAATGTGTCCACTTTTGATCTCCTATTGGTCCCCCATTTCCATAGACTTATCCATGATGAAAACATTGTATGTATAACAAGTGAATGTATATATAAAATAAGTCGGTGCATGAGTCTTGTATGTCATATGGTAAGGACATATGAAGGACCTCCTACTATTTTCTTGTATCAAAATAAATAAAATAAAAATTATACAAACTTGTAAATGTAATGACCCAAATATTTATCGTTATGTGAAAAAATGATGCATATATTTCTCCTCACATGCATATTCACAACACGATGATTATTATTTGTCTTATGTGGGAATTTTGTTATCCCATCCCACTTGGATTTAAAATGGAAAGGAAATGATTAAAGAAATGTAAGATAATTCTATGGAAGAAGATATAAAAAAATTACTTTGAAATTGTAGTTGAGTCACACTAATTACTAGTCTTAATATCTTTGGGAAACTCATAGGTTGTAACAATTGATTGGGAAACAAACAAAAATTATATCCCAATTACATATGTAACTGAGATTGGATTATTTAGAATAGACAAAAATGGGTCAAGATGAGTAATGGATAGTCAAATAAATTTTGCGGGGAAAAAAGTAGTGCTATAAGAACTCATGAGTTAATTAGTTGTGTAATTGGTTATTATTATATGTGGGTCGAGCCTTGCTATTTTTAAATATTTTTAATAGCTTCAATTTTTTTATTGGATGGTGTTTAATTTCTTAGGTAAGATGAAAACATAAATGAAAAGTTGAAAATAAAAAGGTGGGAATTAAATACTTGTGGCTTGCGGCCATGGACCAACATTGAAACATTCTATGCATGATATCCATACAAAAATAACCTAAATAAAAAATATGAAAAACATATTATTAATAAAAATATAAGAAACTAAATATGATCATATTTCAAGGAAACAAGACCAAAGAGATTTCAATCAAAGACACGAAAAACATGTAAAAAATTAAAAATTAAACAATTGTTTGTTCAATGTTCAAGAACATCATGCATATTCCACCAACGCCTAACAATGACACCATTAACGTCTCATTCTCCATAAAAAAATATCCCATCTTATAATTTTGACTTCAAGGCCACGATTGCAAACAAAAGAAATTTGTTGACAACTAACCGAAAATTAAAAAAACATAACGAGTCAAGAAAAAGAAAGAGAATGGGTACAGAGAAAAATGTCCACAACTTAGAAAGAGGGAAAAGGGAATAGGCTCTATGAAATTCCACCTAAACAACTAGCCACAATTTTTTTGATAGTTAAACGAGGGTTGACGGGATCCTTTTATGTTACTGATAAATTGTCACAATCGACATTACAATCGAAGCCAATTTAAACCATAATTGCCCAAACAGGTGCAAACCACCTGAATAGGGTTTGTGCCTAACAAGATTTTAACATTGATAGCATCGGATACAATCATCTGACTTAACCATTCCACCTAACCTCAATCAGCAAAGCAACTAGCCAAAATTACTCCCTCTAACATAATCTATTAAATTACAATGGAAATTAATGAATGCGGTCACCACCCATGAGCCTTATACAATACTACTAAAATAAAGGATGAATCGTCATTTTTTTTGCTGCAAGCATACTACAACCATGTAAAGCCACAACTATGTTATCTATATGCAAAAAGAGGGGTTGGCTACAACTTCCCTCCACAAAGAAGAAACCCCGGAGATTACTTGACAATGGGGTGAGGTGAGTAGAAAACGGCCACATCATACAAACAAATGACATAGTGGACAACCCATGCATCACACAAATAAATGACCAAGATTTCTTCAATCAACATTCATGCACGCAAGCAACCACATCCACCGATAATATGTATTATGTGTCAGATTTGAGTGGGTCGGTCTAACTTATGTTACACTTTCATCATAATACACATGATGATAAAAATGCTATGAGTAACATGTGTATGTATCCATAAAATAAGTCATTGTTATCTTATTAACTTGAAAGACGTGGCCGAGTCTTGTATGTCATATGTTAAGGATTTATGAAGGTCCTACTAATATATTGTATCAAAATAAATAAAAATAAAACTAGGACATGGCCATCAAATTTATTCGCTCTTGCTATTTAATTTGTACATGCATAGGTATTGAAAATGTATTCAACCCTAATTTTATTTATAGACTTTTTAATGTGAAAAATTTGTCTTAGACTCCTCATACCGTCCGTTAAAATCATTTTGAGCCCGATCAAAACTCCTTATATTATATATAATTCCAACTTTAATTTTGTATCCACCCTTGCTGCAAGAATTCCCACGTTATTTTTCTATCACCGAGATTGTCCTTTCACCGAGATTTGTATGGTGGGTTTTCTTTTTAACAAAGTAAATTAGTGACAGAATTTTTCGATTCTGTATTTTGAATAGGTTGAGGTCATGCTTAATCTCCCTCCTCTGATTACCCCTTATTTTTTACTCTCATTTTACAGGTCCAGGAATCCTATACAAAGATCAATATGTCTGCAATGAGTGAATAATGTGAGAAGAATTCTATGATAGGAAGGGATTACAAAATAGGATCTGATATTCTTTTCCCAGTGCCAACAAGCACTGCAATTTCTGTTTTTGAGGAATCAGATTTAAGGTAACACACTTTGATTTGAGCATGCATTTTTTTAGGGTTATACGGCTGATTCCTATTATTTTTCTTGTTCAACAAAGTCTTATAAGTTAAGGAGGTAGAGACGCTCATACAATCAAGTGGAGATTCTATTTTATGATCTAAGCGGCCAAACACCAGTTGAATTAAATATTTCTAAAGCCATTGAAACTGCATTAGGGATGAGGTGGAAGATGTTTTAAAAGAGATCTGCATTAAATTTAATGTGAGATTCTTGAACAATATGAGGATGCATATTTATATATATGTTGTGTATGTCGATGCCCATTTCAAATTGAGTAGTCCTAGTCCTGGTCCGGTCCTGGAATGAAATATTATTAGATGCCTGTAACATGGTCGATTGCAAGAAAGGTTGTTGAGGTCTGTGTTATGCGGGTTGTAAGGATTTGGAAGAATGTCTAGAGCGAGGTTGAGGAATATAGCGGGAACCATGTAAAGAACCCGGGCATACGTACATTGTAATAGATGAGGCCAAGTACCTATGTACGTATAGGTCCTGAAATGACCAAGTTCAGAATTCTTTTGGCTATTTAAAATGACCAATATGACTTTTTGGGCGCTACTCAAGATTTTAAAAATTAAGCGCTTATACTATCTGAGATAATTATAATAACTCTTCTCACAAGGTGAGCAAACAACAAAGCTCGAAAAAAACATTCTGTTTTATTCAACTATGTCTTATTCTGCATTGTGTACAATGTTGATAGAGAGAATCAATAAATAATAGAAAAGAGCTTACGGATCCTCGAATTCTTTAGTTTCCAAGTCAAAACATGAAGCATAGACTCATATGGTGTTAGTGCATTAAATAGAGAGGGGAAACTGGCAAAAAAACCAATCCAAGTATTTTTGATACATTGGGCAATAATGATGGGGGTTTCTTCAAAGATTCAAGCCCTAAAATCCTCCAAAATCAAGTTTCTAACATCACCATCCCCAATGTTGGGCACAGAGGTTTCCATTGAAGAAATATAATCATACCAGGGAAAATTTTAAGTGTCCCTAAAAAAAAATCCTTAGAAAAATATTGGTAAAACCATTTTCGCATGTATGGAAAATCAGAGGATTTTTTTTTTCATGTAGAAGGTAATTTTTAACATCATTCTTGGAAAGGTAGGCATGGAAGAAGTAACAGATGTCACAATTTTTTTATGTTATTGGCCGATATCATTCTACTTTTTATTGGTTGGTAACAACCTATATGTAACAGATGGTAGAAGTATACATGCTACTAGCGAGGTGGCATTTTGCATGTTCTTTGGCTAGAGCATTCTGCATGCATCTGTTGGTAGCATTGTACATGCTACTAGATGGTAGCATTATGCATTATTCCCACTTGTAGTATTTTGCATGTTGTCAGTCGGTAGCATTCTACATGATTCCAGTTGGTATAATTCTATATGCTATCGAATGGTAGCATGAATAATTCTATCGGTCGATGGAAGTCTACATGCTACCAATCAGTTGCAGTACGTAAGGTACTAACTGGTAGCATTCTCTATGCTACCAGATGATGAATTTATGTACATGCTACCAACCGGTAGCATTTTTTATGCTACTGGTAGGTAGCATTCAGAAAAGTCACGTGAGACTAGTAGCATTTTGAAAACATGTTGCAGGGTCGTAGCATGTATCGTGCTCTTGGCAAGAGGATTCTGATGCTATTGTCTAGTTGCATACTACATGTTGTTGATTGCTAGCATATAAAATGCAACTGGCTGGTAGTCTATAGAATTCTATTGATAGGTGGCATAAAGGGTGTCATTTTCTATGTAACTGACTAACCAATTGTATTAAAAAGTCCTATATTAACATGATGGGAAGTCATTTTCAATATAAAAAAATGAGAGAAGCCAGAGCATACTATAAAAAACCCTCAACAAACAAGGTTACATGTAGACTATATACCGAGAAACTAGAATGCCAAAGGAAAGATATAAATAAGAAGAAAGTTCCAAGAATTTCGTAATAGATTGAAAATGCCAAGAAGAAAGACAATTTCCACATAGCCCAAGAGCTCAATTTGCATCAACAGCAAATATGAAGAATTTTTTGTTCAAGATCCTGGTCTTTCCTCAACTATACACATTTCTATAGGATCCTAATACATTTTCCCAATGGATTGAAGTGGCTAGTTTCACAGGGTTAGTGTATATGCCCCAATTTCGGATAGACCAGAAAACACTTAACAATCTTCTACTCAACTACGACACTTCCACTTTCACCTTTCATTATCAACTCCCATCTCATGCACAGTCATTTGGAACTTCACCCAAGGACATTGAGCGTCTGACAGGACTACCACACAAGGATGTGGATCCTGTCATGACCAAGGTTGTTTTATCATATGAAGATTGCAAGTATTTGGAGTCTCATTTTCAATTATCTATTGATGCAATTGCAATTGCTACTGCTCGTAAGTTTATTTTTAGTTTTACATTTCATTTTGATTATTTTCAATTTTACATTTCATTTCAGTATTAACAAAATGTGTCTCCTTGTATTTACACTTACAACTTCCCAAAACCCTTCAAAAAGAGGAATTCAACTCAAGGATTTCAGTCACCCATTTTTTCAAGTCGTGGTGTAGCTCTTCGCAAAGTGCGAGAATTATGATTTTTAATTGTACATAGTTTTTTGAAAGAAACTATACCCTTGTACCAAAAAGGATCAAAAACTATATATTACAATAAAATCACAACAAAAATATCATAATCCACATAATACAAAAATCCCAACAACAGTCATATGGACTACTCGGAAAAGTACCAAAACAACAATAAAGAGGTTCAAAGAAGGAAAAAAATAACATATTAACAAGCAACTTCATAGCCAAATTGCAAGGTTGATATACGGTTATTTTGTGGTGGGATTTGGCTTATATTGTTCACACCCTAAGTGGGCATAAATTTGACTGGTGTAGTTACTTATCCTCCAGGATAAGAAGTCATTTGGCCAACATTCATTTGAATGACAATGTTACCATTAGCTGCAAAAAATTTATTATTATTTTATATTATGAATCCCTCTATAATTTATGTGGCACCACTCCTTCGACAACAATACATTTAAAGTTATTTAATTTGTCGTTAACACTTCAAGAGAAGGGGATGAGTCCCAATTTTTGATTATTTGGTTTTTAATTATTATTCTTTTTTTGTAATATTTATCTAGTATAATTTTGATTGGGATTAATAAATATTTTATTATTGAATTATAATAGAAAATAGTTGTTGTGGCTGCATCACGAAGGGACACTTCATTATCAGAGGTCATTTCCCACCATTTTTAGGAGATTCAATTATTGTATTAGACGATCATCATAAGGAGGAAAGCACTCCACAATCTGTCAAACAAATGAGGAGTTCCTTAAACCCTCAAATTGACACATCCACCATACCATAGGCATTATTCACTTGTATTTTAATTTATGATGTATATATGACATATGTTTGAAAATAAATAGAATTAATTATTTATAACTTCTATATGTTTCTATATTTCTTATAACTTATATTCCTTTGTTGCAGAAACCTCCAATAACACTGGATTATATCATTGGGCTCATGGTATCCCAGAAAAAAATGTATTTAAATTTTATCAAACACAATAGGATGTAGAAATATCTTTGGTACCTCACTCTTTGGATCTAGGTATGAATTTAATTTTTATTTTTTTAATTTGTATTTTTTAAAACTAAAATTCGACAAGCTCATCAATCATTGATGTTTAATACTATTTTAGAACACACCTACTAGTTCAACTCCCAGACATTTTAGTCTACTTCTCTGCAACAATCATATCAACTCTAACATGCCCAATTTGCACCTTAGATGGAATCCTTTTAACAAAGTAATATTTATAATCATATATGATATAATGTTACATTTATTATTATTTCAATCCTATTATGTTTGTCATTTGAATTTTATTATGTTATTTACAAAACTACATTTGATTTTTACATGGCCCCCTCCCCATCTAATTTAAAATGCATCTATTATGAAGAGGAAGATGCCACATCCTCCACCTCCACCAATAAATATTAGGAATAGGTTTAAATCATAAGAATATTTCATTTGTTCCTCCGGCTTGAAGCGAGAAAAACCCTTAATTTTGTAGCTGAGTTTCCAACGTTTTGTTGGGAAATGTTCTTAGTGGACGAGGTGTTTTATTTTGAATGAAATTGATTTGGATGAGAAATATCTAGGGATTCAAAGTGCAATTGGACCCATGGAAAATTAAATCCCCAAGATATAATTCATGGGGCAAGGCAACCTTCTCCAATAAGAGTGGATAGATCAAACACACCTTCTCCAAGTACATACTGACTTAATTGATGATCAAAAACTTCTTTTACACTTAATGCTCTTTTGGATGAAAATTGTGAAGCCAATGTTGATGTTTTATTGAAGGATATTGAAAAATTAAAATTGTGGGAGTTTAGGGATAAATTTATGATTAAATAAATAAATTCACAATTTAAAAATCACTCCCAAAGACATATATTGTATTCTTCAGTTCAAAATGAGCCAACAAAGCTTGATATTTTGTTGAATCAAGTTGTGTCTAGTTCGTATCTTTTGAAAATAGTTATGATGATGAAGTGTTGGACATTATGTTGAATAGAATTGAGAATTTAAATGTAGAAGCACAATCCTACCATAATATGTGGTTGAGAGACAAGGGCCTTGTAGTTATTGCAAATGTGGAACGAGATAAGGAATTGGTAAGTCTTACTAAATTTTTGAAAAAAATTACAATTTTTTGAAAATTTAATAATTATTTTTCTGTTTTGAAATGCAGTCAAAGTACAAAAATTTGAAAAATGAGGCTACAGTACTTGATGTGCATTTAAAAGTTCGAGAAATAGTTTAATAAATGCAACAATTGAATTTGAATAAAAAGCTTTTATATTAAACAAATAGAATAATACCTTGATAATGATCATAAAGGAACATGGAAAGGATCCAATCTTGGTGAAGAAGTAAACATAACAAGATCCAACATTATTGTTTACTTGGTGATGCAAAAAATCTAGAACAAGAAATTATTTCGAATATCGAAGCTACAACAAAGGATCTTGTTTAGTCGGGTGTTGTAAAATAAAGTTTTGTTGTGAAGGAGGTAGAAACTAAAACACATAGAGAAGAATATTCTCAAGGATGATGTTGTAAAAACAAATTGTGAAATTGTAATTGTTGTTTTTAGAATCTTTTTGTAAAACTGTTTCAAATTCAACGTATAAATATATATACTTATTAATGAAAATATTGAAAGTTTCAAATTTCAATCGATGTGGCGTTTTACTTTTAATTTTGTTATATTAGTGCATAAGTTATTCAAGTGGATTCTTAATGTGATTATTATTCTCAATTGTGTTTTATATTACTATTACATATTACATTACTGATTATTATCATTTTCAAATACTTTCTGTGGACAAAACTACAAGTTTCATTTCCAAACACTGAAATTATTTTTCAAAGAACAAACACTCAAATTATCTAAAAATATTGGCAATTAAAAAATTATATGTTGTTGTATTTGTACTATATTCATGCGTAAGAATGAAAAATATACCATAAATGGAATGATATTATTATCATTTAAAATAAAATAGAAAAAATAAGTATGGCATTTCTCATTTAAAAACTCTAAAAAAATTGCAACATTGAAAATATTATTCAATAATGAACATGCGTATAACAAAAATAACAATATACATACTTATATTCTGATATGAGATTTTCTTTCCAAAATTAAAATGTACATTCATTCTTCTTTACTCAATATCAACTAGCTCAAATTGAAACATATCTTTTTGGTTCCCAACACTGTTATCTAATCTTTCACTGTGATTTTCAAGTCACAAATTTGTTGTTATCGATAGTCCCTCTATTAAAATTATTGATCCCTCTCTTCTCTGCAAGATAATTCCATACTTTCATTACCCATTTATAAGGAAACATATCCACATTATATCATGAAACATATAATCTCAAGCAGGTCTCAAGATTTTATCAAGTCTATTATGATATTTTGATTTTATAAATGTTAGCGTCTTTGAAAAACATTTCATCTTCAACTCGATCCCAATATCATTTTTAACATAATTCATACAATCAGATATATTTACTAATACTTTCATGAAGGATGGTTCTAAGATACATCTTTTTCCATAGAAGTGTAATTTTTCTTTTTCTATTGGCTCACTTAGTAATTCAAATTGTTCACTCATTACCTTGCCTGAAATCAGCTGATTGTAATGCAAGTGATTCCTTTTGAAGAACATTAATCTAAAATCCATTACATTCAACTGATTGTCCAAAATTTTTAATTATAGTACCCATGTGTCTTTTAAATGAATCATCTATAGCACTACCTCCTACAAGATTCCAAAACATAGGATTGAACACTCCCATGCCCTCAAGAATCTCACATTTTTTAAAACGGTCTGTGATCTCACTGGATAAGCATTGTGAAATTTTATGTAATTTTTTCTTATTTCAGTTACAATAGAATCATGTATAAATTACGTATAATATGCACTTCATCAAGATCTGATCTAGAAATATCCACTCATTTTTCAAATGTGTGCATTTGAATCTCCTTCCCATTAACAAAGATACAAATATGACCACATATATTGAATCTAAAGTAGCTATTAGGATCCTTTAAATATGTCATAGTTTTTCAGTGACTAAATACATGTCCTTTAAAGAAATCTTCATATTTATATAGCATAACTAGATTCGACACACCCTTTTCCTGAACCTAATGAAGTTTGTTATATAGATGGATCATTCTTGAGAAATCTTTGTTATGCAATTCATTTCATGCAACATTGGAAGAATCGAAAAGTGTAAAAAATGTTTCCAAGTTTGTTAGGTGGTAAAACAAATATTTTTCCCTGTCAACTTTCCTACGATTCTTAAACATGAAACCAATTAAAGATGGATATTCCTAAAAAACTCTATGTGTGTAGGCTCATACATAGAAATCCATCTAGTATCAACATATTTAAGAATTTTCTTACCATCTATGACCCCAAGTGAAAATTTGAAACTATAGAAATATTTTTAGCTGCTTGACATATAGGCATGCAGTTCATGGATAAGATCTTACAAAATTTCAACACATTCAAATGTTCTTACTATCCTATATGCAAGATTCATCCTATGAGCCATGCAATGAATAAGAATCATATAAGGAGAAAAATATGTTTGGAGATGCACACATAGAACATTTCTATGACCCTACATCAACTGGTACACCATCGAACCAATGCAAATAAGTTTGGTCGTTATAGAATAATTATCCATTCTTGTTATGTCACTCAAATTAGATATTATCAATTTAAAAATATTTTTAGCATTACAATTTTCTTGCATTTTATGAACAGATAGTATATGAGGTGTCCTTGTGTGGTTCTGGAAAGTATATACATGCATGAAAACCAAAGAAGTGTTGTCAACAATTGTAACCTCATCAATTGAAAGGGAGATGAAACTTGCATTCTTGACGTTTTCTTTTAGATATTCTTGTTCAATCATTGCAAGACATATTTCAATCTCCCAAACACCACTCTATAACCAATTTGGATGCGGAAGATTTGGAAACCCATTGAACTTGAACAATTTTTTCTATTCTAAATAATCTAAAATTGGTCTACCCATTTTAAGAATAAAGAATATGGTTGAAAACTAGGTAGTTTTTTCCTTCATATTTTCATTTGCAACTTTTCCAAAATTTGCATTAATGGTTCCTCCTTTCTCCTGAAGTTTTTGAGTGTGTTTCATCTTATTTTCATACTCCTTTTTATATATTACATGCATGCACTCTTTTAAAGTTTTCCATCTAATAGTATTCATTATTTTTCCATCATTTTCAGTGACTATGTAATATACATTAACACAATGTTTCTCTATAGTGTCCAGTTTAAGCCGCATTATATGTTTTTACCCAAGTTCCAACCACAAATAGTACATCTACATTCTTTGGGAGTATCACTACCATTATCTGGTTGTATAGGTTCAATGAATGGTTACCTTGTTTCCCAATATACCTGAAAAGACCTTATTATCCAGGATTTTTTCTTCTTTCTCACAGATTTATTTTTTTGAAGGGTCCTGTCAATATCATCTTCTACTAGAATATTTTCTTTTGAACATTCATGTATTAAATGCATTTGGCAATTGGGACAATCTTCTAGCTTTGACATGTCTGGGTCAATTATATCTTCATCTAATGAAATAATTATTTCTTTAGGGTTTATGTTTTGGTTTACTGTTTCATGCAACATGCTAAATAAAATTAATAATAGGGGTTTATGTATTCAAAAATGAAAATTGTTTTTATTGTTACAAAGATATTAAAAAAATTAAACTAAATTGATGAAAAAGAGGGAAAAGGTTATGATAATTTGTTACAACTTACCAGTACCCATGTTAATGTTTCCAGTGGATGCATGTTGGGTCTTCATTTTTGGTTGGCTGAAAAAATTTAATATGCCATTTTGTTTTGTTGTTTTCGAGACTGATTACTTCTTATGGATTTATTATGGCTTCTTGATTTAGCATGCTAGTAGATATCATAGACATTGGACTGTTATTGATTTGATCTTTATATGATGCATATGGTTTACTGGTGGACATTTGATGACGATATTTGTATACTTTTGACAGGGATATTTATCTTAATTCTGACATGTGATATATTTAATCATATTGAGTAGAACTTGATAATTTGACTAATGTGATGATCGTTTTGATATAAATGAAATGTGGAATAAGAATGTGCTAGAAAGTGTAAGTGATATCGTACTTGCCTAGATGATAGTAAATCATGTGTCGTTTATTTTAGATTATATTGTATATTTGGCATGAATGTTTTAATGTGGCCAACAGGCCGAAGGAGGTATTTTCTGCTCTGCAGGTATATTATATTCACAACAATATTGGGGAGTGGAGACCAACCACATCGGAATTCGAGAAGAATCCAGCTAAGGTCACCATGGCAACAAGTAATTGTGTGTGTGTTAGAATTATCTGGTAAAGGGAAAATTGTGACCTAGGGATCATGTGTTGTTTTGTTTTAATTTTTCCTTTTATTATGTTAGTATGTGTTGCTCTTAGTAAGTGAAATTTTACTTGTGTTATTATTCATATTCTTTGGATTGGAGTTTACCCCTTTGTTAGCCATGGGTTGTAGTGGGTTAATTAAGCTAATTTGAAATTGTCCTAAACTAATTAAAAGATGTGACCTAAGAGAGTTCATTTATTAGGATTTGATTTACTTGGGATTTTGTGTGGATTGATGTGTGTTTGAGTTTTGAGTGTAGCACACTCTACCCCACATGGGAAACTCGAATTTGGCCTTGGAGGCCAAATTTCAAAGCTTGTGGGACAAGTCAAACTTGTCCCACACCTCTTAAAACCCCATGCCAACCCTACCTATGGGTTGGAAGGCCAAATTTAGGGTCTTTTAGGTGTTTTGGGGGGATAAAAGGGTAAAAATATTAATTGCACTTTCTTTCAAAATTTAATTTTGTCCTTTGAGGGAGTGGGCTTAGTTGGAGTGTGTAAGGTGCTTGCCTTTCTTTCAACCACTTATTAATGGTGCATTGGAATTTGATGTTGACCAAATGATGTGGAGTGGAGGGAAAAGGAGGTGGCATCCTACTTGGAGCCACATCATCCCTCCCTCTCTTCTCTCTATTTATTTGATCCTCTTGTTTGTTTTGGGGGTTGGAAGTTTCATTTTTAGTCTTGTGTATTTTGGAGAGGAGAGGAATTGGAAGGAGTTTGTGGATTTTGGAGCTTGTTGATACTTGTGGGAATTTTGTGTGGAGCTTGTGGATGCTTGCTTGATCTTTGGAGGGAGTTGAGACTTCATACTTGGAGCAAGCTCTACCATGGAAAGGTAGGAGCTTCACCTTTGTTTGCATTATGTTTCCTTTTGTTATGTGAATGTATATTTATGTTGTGTTGAATGTTGTTGTTTGAAATGCTTGTTGGGAATGGGTAGAATGCCTAAGTTGGGAGTGAGAGGAGACTATGGGGAGTTTAATTGAGGGAGGCATAAGAGATCATGTTCTTGAGGAGGGAGTTTGGGTTGGGTGCCCACCTTGTAAGAGAAATGCTTGCATTTTCTTCTTGTTTTACTTTGAGGGAGCCATAAGAGTTGAGGGAGGCATAAGAGTGAATGGAGGGATAAGGGGTACTTGAGGGAGGCATAAGAGTTGTTAGGGGTATTGTGTTTTGCATTGGAGGCTTTTAGGTGGCACCCATTCCCATTGGGAGGCATAAGTGGCCTCCCCATATGTCTTACTCTTGTGGCTTTCTTGGTAAGCCTTGTGACTTGTTGTTGTGATTGTTTTCCCTCTTGTTGTGTTGTTGATTTTGTTTTGAAGGATTATGGAATGAATGTGAAATTTTATGTTGAGTTATGTGGAAGCTAGTAGTTGCCATGAGTTGGATTTTTCTCCCATTGTGATGTGGTTGGGGCTCGGGGGCCAATGGAGAGGATGGCTTCTCTTCTCCATTGGGTATTTTGGTTGGGAGGAGAGCGTTGCCTCTCCCCTTATTTTGTTGTGAATCAAGCAAACTATGGAGGAGCCACCTTGTTGATATTTGGAGCATTGGAACCTTGTTGATGACAATGTGAAACCACCATGTATTTTACCCACCTTGAGTGGAGGAAAAATGTAATATTGCTTTGTATTTTAGCTTCCAATATTGTAAATTTGTTTCCACATGAAGTAGAAAGTGTTGTAACAAGATGTTGAAGGAAAGTTGTTTTGAACTTCATTAGTAAGGTTGTAATGTAGATGGAATCAAAAGTTGAAAGGAAGACAATCTATTTATTCTCCTTCTTACTTGACTTGGAACCTCTTATGAATAAGTTGATCTTATTGAAATACTAGTAGTTCTTGCTTTAAAACTTAATGGAAAGATTGTTGAACACCTCTTGAGGAAAGTTGAGAATTTAAAATATATATATATATATAATGAATCCCATTTTGTTACTCCTAGGAGATGTATTGCAAAGTTGGAATACTAGAGCATTTACCATTCTTGTTTTGTTGATAAAAAGACTTAAGTTCAAATAGTTTTAAATATGCCAATAAAGAAATCTATGCTCTAGCTCTATTATGCTCTTCTTCATTTAAGAACCCATTGTAAATCTATTTGCAAATCGTAAAAGGAAATGAAATTAATCTATTTGAAATCCCATGCAATGTTTATTGAATTGTGTAGAAGGAAATTTTAATGCGAGGCTTTTAAACTCTGAGCACCAATTAATTTTCTCTATTTATTCTTTCTTTGTAGTGGAATATCTCCGTGTAATATGGTGCACTCTGAGCACTTATTTTGAATAGTGAATTATTTCTGTGTAATTTAAATATGGCACCTTGCTTTATTCCTTCTCACTATTGTGATGAATTTCAATTTCTCACATACAATTGAATGATAAAATCAATTATCACGTCCCTCCTGAAGAATGCCAAGCTATTAAAATTTGCAAATTTTATTCAACTCTGCAAGAGAAAACGTTAGATCTGGCAGGAGTACGTTTTCAAAATTTTCTCCAATCCATTCTTTTTACACATAATACTAATCGATTTGATTGAATAGTGAAAAAGTCGATTTTATACCCCTGCTATAGACTTTTACAAATGTGTAAAAACAATAGTTTAAAGATATTCGATTTCCCCAAATTTGATGTCTTTTATTCTATTTTCACACTTTAAAAGTCGTTATGACTGTAATAACACTCATCCACTCTTTAGATTTGTGTGAGAACCTCTGAATTCTTCCCTGTGACCCAATTTCACCATGCTCTATTCACAGTAATTTATAACAGCTTTAATGATTCTACTTATTCGTACCTGTAGTCAGAGTTTGCCTTGCATTTATAATGTGGTGGCTTCTTTATAAAAAAAAGGATGAATTACTGCAAAGTATTGACTGAAATAACAAATCTCAGCTAATGCGTCCATCAGATCAGAATGACAAAAAAAAACAAACTGCTTCATGAACATTGTGATATGGAACAGATCCGCCTTTATGAGTTTTTCATCCTCGAGCTACACCGTATAACTGGTAAGCCCCCTTAGAGAATCGTGTAAGTAAACTTCATCGGGTCACCTCTTGTCACTCTCACTGTCCCTCAATCGATTTGATAAAAATATCTTGAAGGCAGAACCCGAATTTGAGGATGCATTTGACACTGAACAGATAACAACTTGAATGGACAACCTGCTTGGTGTAGGTGCTAAAGGGGGGCGTTTGTCTTATCCCCGCCGTCGGCCGACTTGGCAGGTGCGGCTGTGGACTCGCATCAGAGCACTCCCCGCCAAGCACACACCTTGCAGCACCCAATGAAAGTGGAGGTAACTCGCCTAACCACCATCTGCAACCTTCTTTTCATGCACCTGTAGCTTCTCCTTCTCCCTCCCTTCATGCTCGCACGGCCTGGGCGGATAAAACAGTGTCTACGCCAGCTACATCGGTCTGTAGCTTCATCTTCAACCACCTCATTAATGTGCGGCCGGGACAGCATCCAACAGCAGGCCGACTTTGTAAGATAATTGATTTGCAAAATAAAGTGAATTCAATGTTTTATGCGGCCGGTTGGAAGAAGCGTGCACGCAAGGAGAGGGGGGAGGGAGTCTTAATGGTGGACAGGTGATTGTTGAGACACCCACCGCCCCATCCATAATGTTTAGACATAAGTTTGAAATACCTTACTTTGCAAGTTAATGAAAACACGGATAACTAGTTAGGTTAGTTAAGTATTAAATTCTATATGATATAATAGTGGCATGACAATAAAACATAATTTTCATATAATATCATACTAGATATAAATAAGGAATTATGAATAACTAAACATATAAAATCATACAATGCAATAAAATAAATTAGTGCCAAGGATATATCGTAATGTGTAATTCCTTTATATATATATATATATATATATATATATATATATTATAATGTATTAAATCATGAGATAATGTAATATAAAAACTGAATAATAAAATAAAAAAAAAAATTGAGTGGTTAGTGTATTCACTTCAAAATAAATTATATCATACTCTAGAGTTAACATTCAGAAATATTGTTATTACGATATTATCAGACATTAGTCTAATTAACTCGAAAGATGACCCTTCTTATCTTTTGTGAAACGTCGAATGAGATTAAATTAAACATCATTGACCTCGAAGCATTACCGTGACTATTGTAGTTTCGAGCCTCAAATACTCACACCCTCAAAAAAAAATTATTTAGTCGCATTTTCGGGTCGTAAGTTTGTGAAAGCAAGTTCTTCGTTCGTGTTGTCGCCTTCATCGCCGTGTCGTCATTAGCATCGCGGCGCTACATTTTGTATGCTCGTATCGAGCCGGGGTTCAAGCTTGGACCCTTGGGCACACGCAGAAAACATGAAACAAGAACATTTAACTTAGTACAGAGTTGATTCTTTTAAAATATAAAACCACAATGTTGATAATTATAGTAAACAACAAATTTAGAAAATTGGCACAAGACCTAGAACAATGAACTAACTCTCGCCTTGATCTATGCAGGAGGCGTGGATTGGGCGAGGGGTCTCTTCATATAGACCTAGACATACCACCGCGCCAAAGCAGGCCATAGCAGCCATTCTACCTCAGATCTTGCAGACACTCCAGGATGTCAATGCCGCTATACGCGAGAGACCCCCTTGGGAGGACGACTTGCTAGACATAGTTTGGAGCCATCAGTAGATGCCTAGGCATCCCCTCGACACAGCGAGGAGCACAGGGCAGAGAACTTCCGTGCGGAGTCGGCTAGGGTAGAGTCACCACAGAGAGGACATGGGGACAGATCTCGTGACATGGGACAGGTCTCTGAGCCCTGCATGCAGAGGGAGGAGCATTCGAGATAGACCTAGGATTCGTCATACGTCCGTCGCCGCACCATATCGTGAGATCCCTGAAGCTACGACCATCTCACTATTCAGGTGATACAGGCGGTTTTCAGGCAGAGGCCTGGTTGGTGAGCTTGAGCGGATGCTTCAAGCTCTGCCCTTGTACTAGCAACACGAAAGCTCGTGTTGCAATCCATCTTCTGAAGGATGGAGCAGGAGTCTGGTGGAGGACCGAGGAGCAGAAGCTCCATGTTGACTCGGAGATGATTACCTGGGAGCTATTTGAGGAGCGTTTCAGGAGCAGGTATTTACCCAGGAGATTTATACAGCAGCGGATAGACGAGTTTCATGACCTCCGTCAGGCATCGATGATAGTAGCTGAGTATGAGAGTTGATTTCTGGACCTACTCCAGTACATCGACTATATGCAGGATGAGCAGGTACGGATTCACAGGTTCATCCGGGGCCTGAACTTGGATTTAGGTGGCGCAGTGCGCATTCACTGCCCACAGACATTAGCAGAGGCCGTGGAGAAGGCCTATATTGCAGAGGAGACACGGGGAAGACGCAGCAGGCTAGAGACAGAGTTCGGAGCCGTATCCAGTAGATGCAGGATAGTAGGTCGAAGGGGTCAGTTCCTCCTCCATGGGGTGGACAGAGTTCAGGGCAAGCTTCATTCAAGGCCACCACAAAGCAGCAAAGCAGACCCACCCACCTTACCGACCTCCTCAGAGATTTGATGCACAGAGAGGACGTAGTATGGGGCCTCCTCCTAGGGGTCCCATCAGGACACAGGGTGCGCCGAGAGCTCAGTCAGCAGGAGCTCATCAGCAGAGACCTCAGCAGTCCATAGCGGATCGTCAGGATCTATATCTTAGTCATCTAGAGTACCTGGAGCTACTTCCCACTGGAGAGGACCAGGCAAATTGTTATGGTTGTGGTGTTGTTGGACATCATTGGAGAGATTGCCCACAGAACCCTAACAAGGGTAAGACGCAGAGCTCAGAGCCTACTATTGGAGATATGGCACGGAGTCATCGGATCTACGCAGCGGTCGAGAACCGCCAGGCTGAGCATCAGAGTACTGTGATTGAGACGACAGGTAGTATTGGTGGTATTTCCACCTCTATATTATTTGATTCTGGTTCTTCTGATTCTTTTATTGCACCATCCTTAGTAGAGCATGTAGAGGGTGGGTAGTTAGGTAGGGCCGTAGTTGGGACAGTTGAGATGGCTTCTGGAGCCAAGATTTCTGTAGACTCCTTAGTTAAGGAGTGTGTAGTGGATTTGGGACCCTTCACCACTACTTCTGATCTTCGGATCCTTCCATTAGGATCTTATGGCATCATTTTAGGCATGGATTGGTTGTCGCTCACAGAGCTAGAGTGGATTGTTACCATAAGACTATTGCTTGCATAGATGATCTTGGAGTAGAGTCAGTGATATCAGGAGTTAGGAGGGCTGTATCCATTCGCACCATCTCCGCTATGCAGCTTAAGCGGTGTGTGCGCGATGGGTTGTCAGATGTTTTGCTATTATGGTCAGTGACAGATCAGAGGATGAGTCGAGAGGACCTTCCCTCGATGACCATCCCATCTTGTCAGAGTTTTCGATGTGTTCCCAGGGGAGCTACCGGGGTTACCTCCCCCACGTGAGATCGACTTCCATATAGATCTAGTTCCGGGCGCAGAGCCTATCTCACGAGCACCCTATCGGATGACTACTCCTGAGTTATGTGAGCTCAAGTTACAGCTTGAGGACCTTCTGGAGAAAGGCCTAATCCATCCTAGTGTATCCCCTTGGGGTGCACCAGTGATCTTCGTAAAGAAGAAGGATGGATCTCTTCGGTTGTGTATTGACTACCGTCAGCTGAATAAAGTAACGATCAAAAAATCGTTACCCCCTTCCACGCATTGATGATTTATTTGATCAGATGAAGGGGGCTATAATTTTCTCTAAGATAGATCTTAAGTCAGGGTACCATCAGCTCAGGATTGCAGAGACAGATATTCACAAGACAAAGCTTTCGCACGAGATATGGCCACTACGAGTTCACAGTGGTACCTTTCGGTTTGACGAATGCCCCCGCAGTGTTTATGAGTTTGATGAATGGGGTATTCAGGACCTTCCTTGATCACTTCGTGCTCATCTTCCTTGATGACATTTTGATTTACTCACGCACACGTGAGGAGCACGAGGAGCACCTTCGCCAAGTTCTTCAGTGTCTTCGCGAAGAAAGCGCCTTTACGGGAACTTGGAGAAGTGTGTGTTCTTTCAGACTGAGGTGCAGTATTTGGGCCACATCATTTCTAGGGAAGGTATCACAGTCGATCCTTCCAAGATTCAAGCCATCATGGATTGGCCAGCACCCACTAGTGTGACCGAGGTGCGTAGTTTCATGGGTCTAGCAGGGTATTACAGAGGTTTGTTTAGAATTTTTCACGGATTACGCATCCCATCACTTCTCTTCAGCGGAAAGGGAAGAAGTTTTTATGGTCAGATAGATGTGAGCTAGGCTTTCAGTACACTGAAGGAAGTGCCTCACGAGAGCACCTATTCTTGCAGTGCCAGATCCTCAGGGTGAGTTCTACATTTGCACAGATGCTTCCTTGGCAGGACTTGGAGGTGTGTTAATGCAGGAGGGTAGAGTAGTTGCCTTTGAGTCTCGCAAACTCAAAGATTATGAGCTAAATTATCCGACCCATGACCTTGAGCTTGCAGTAGTAGTACATGCCTTAGTACGGTGGAGACATTTTCTTCTTGGCCGGAGATTTACACTCAGGATTGATCACTTGAGTCTTCGCCACCTCTTCACGCAGCCCAATCTCAACGCTCGTCAGCGGCGTTGGATGGAGTTACTTTGTGAGTATGACATGGAGATAGAGCATGTGAAAGGGAAGGAGAATGTGGTTGCAGATGCCTTGAGTAGGCGGAGACATGTGGCTATGGCCACCTCAGTGGGCACAGATTTGCGGAGTAGGATCTTGCAGCAGCTTCCTCAGGATAGTTTCTACCTTGCAGCCAGAGTAGAGATTGAGTCTCAGAGACCCCTTGAGGGGAGATTTGATGGATTTTCATTAGAGGCAGATGGTCTTCTCAGACACAGAGGTCGGATATATGTTCCTAGAGATGGAGGCTTGAGACATGACATTTTGACAGAGGCTCATCGTGCACCTTATTCAGCCCATCCCGGGTGAAGAAGATGCACGCCACCCTGAGACAGTTGTATTTTTGGAGAGGACTTTGGAGAGACGTGGCTTCATTTGTGTCACGTTGTTTAGAGTGCCAGAGGGTGAAGGCCGAGCATCAGCATCCAACTGGCCTTCTCTATCCTCACGCCATACCGGAGTGGAAGTGGGACACCATTTCCATGGACTTCATCGTTGGGTTACCTACGTCGAGATACCATCACGACGCCATCATGGTCACGGTGGATAAATTGACGAAGGTAGCTCATTTTTCTCCGGTAAAGACCACCTATATAGCAAGTGTTGTGGCACGAGTATACCTTGATGAGATTGTCAGATTACATGGGATTCCGTGGAAGATCATTTGCGACCGCGACCCTTTGTACACTTCCCATTTCTGGACCACCATGCAGTATGCCCTCGGGACGAGGATTAATTTCAGCACAGCTTATCACCCTGAGACAGATGGACAGACAGAGAGGGTGAATCAGATTTTGGAGGATATGCTCAGGATGTACGTGATGGATCATCAGTCGAGATGGGAGGAGTATCTGTATTTGGTGGAGTTTTCCTACAATAATAGTTTCAGAGTTCTATAGGCATGGCTCCTTTTCAGGCATTATATGGTAGAGAGTGCAGGACACCTCTTAGTTGGGACAAGATTGAGGATAGGGTTTCCCTTGGGCCAGCATTATTACAGGACATGGAGCAAAGCAGGTTACCTTGATCAGACAGAGATTGCAGGAGGCACAGGATAGACAGAAGAAGTATGCAGACCAGCATAGGACAGATCAGATTTTGAGGTAGGCACGAAGGTGTTTCTTCGTGTCAGACCGCATAAGAGCCCTATCCATTATGGAAAAGGTTCTAAGCTTGCTCCTAGGTTTGTGGGTCCCTTTGAGATCTTGGAGCACCTCGGTCCCTTGGCCTATCGTCTAGCATTGCCACCTAGCTTATCTCGCGTCCATGATGTGTTTCACGTTTCTGTGCTTAGGAGATATATTTCTGATCCTTCTCATGTGCTAGATTGGACCGCATTGCAGGTGCAGGATCAGGGGCAGGTGATGGTGGAGCCCGTGTGCATTTTAGATCGCAGGACCCTGGGCCTTCGCGGCAGAGAGATTGATCAGGTTCGGGTCCAATGGGACAGGTATGATGAGACTGCAGCTACTTGGGAGGATGCTACTTTGCTACGAGGACAGTTTCCACACCTTTTCCAAAGTGATTTCGGGAGGAAGTCGAGTCTAAGGGGAGGGGGATGTAGTGCCCACTTCCCTTCGACCTCATTTTGTTTTGTTGTTTTCGAGACTGATTACTTCACTTATGGATTTATTATGGCTTCTTGATTTAGCATGCTAGTAGATATCATAGACATTGGATTGTTATTGATTTGATCTTTATATGATGCATATGGTTTACTGGTGGACATTTGATGACGATATTTGTATACTTTTGATAGGGATATTTATCTTAATTCTGACATGTGATATATTTAATCATATTGAGTAGAACTTGATAATTTGACTAATGTGATGATCGTTTTGATATAAATGAAATGTGGAATAAGAATGTGCTAGAAAGTGTAAGTGATATCGTACTTGCCTAGATGATAGTAAATCATGTGTCGTTTATTTTAGATTATATTGTATATTTGGCATGAATGTTTTAATGCGGCCAAGAGGCCAAAGGAGGTATTTTCTATTCTGCAGGTATATTATATTCACAACAATATTGGGGAGTGGAGACCAACCACATCGGAATTCGAGAAGAATCCAGCTAAGGTCACCATGGCAACAAGTAATTGTGTGTGTGTTAGAATTATCTGGAAAAGGGAAAATTGTGACCTAGGGATCATGTGTTGTTTTGTTTTAATTTTTCCCTTTTATTATGTTAGTATGTGTTGCTCTTAGTAAGTGAAATTTTACTTGTGTTATTATTCATATTCTTTGGATTGGAGTTTACCCCTTTGTTAGCCATGGGTTGTAGTGGCTTAATTAAGTTAATTTGAATTTGTCCTAAACTAATTAAGAGATGTGACCAAAGAGAGTTCATTTATTAGGATTTGATTTACTTAGGATTTTGTGTGGATTGATGTGTGTTTGAGTTTGAGTGTAGCACACTCTACCCCACATGGGAAACTCGAATTTGGCCTTGGAGGCCAAATTTCAAAGCTTGTGGGACAAGTCAAACTTGTCCCACACCTCTTAAAACCCCATGCCAACCCTACCTATGGGTTGGAAGGCCAAATTTAGGGTCTTTTAGGTGTTTTGGGGGGATAAAAGGGTAAAATATTAATTGCACTTCTTTCAAAATTTAATTTTGTCCTTTGGGGGAGTGGGCTTAGTTGGAGTGTGTAAGGTGCTTGCCTTTCTTTCAACCACCTATTAATGGTGCATTGGAATTTGATGTTGACCAAATGATGTGGAGTGGAGGGAAAAGGAGGTGGCATCCTACTTGGAGCCACATCATCCCTCCCTCTCTTCTCTCTATTTATTTGATCCTCTTGTTTGTTTTGGGGGTTGGAAGTTTCATTTTTAGTCTTGTGTATTTTGGAGAGAAGAGGGATTGGAAGGAGTTTGTGGATTTTTGGAGCTTGTTGATACTTGTGGGAATTTTGTTGGAGCTTGTGGATGCTTGCTTGATCTTTGGAGGGATTTGAGACTTCATACTTGGAACTAGCTCTACCATGGAAAGGTAGGAGCTTCACCTTTGTTTGCATTATGTTTTCTTCCTTTTGTTATATGAATGAGTACATATGTTGTGTTGAATTTTGTTGTTGAAATGCTTGTTGGGAATGGGTAGAATGCCTAAGTTGGGAGTGGGAGGAGACTATGGGGAGTTTAATTGAGGGAGGCATAAGAGATCATGTCTTGAGGAGGGAGCTTGGGTTGGGTGCCCACCTTGTAAGAGAAATGCTTGCATTTTATTCTTGTTTTACTTTGAGGGAGCCATAAGAGTTGAGGGAGGCATAAGAGTGAATGGAGGGATAAGGGGTACTTGAGGGAGGCATAAGAGTTGTTAAGGGTATTGTGTTTTGCATTGGAGGCTTTTAGGTGGCACCCATTCCCATTGGGAGGCATAAGTGGCCTCCCCATATGTCTTACTCTTGTGGCTTTCTTGGTAAGCCTTGTGACTTGTTGTTGTGATTGTTTTCCCTCTTGTTGTGTTGTTGATTTTGTTTTGAAGGATTATGGAATGAATGTGAAATTTTATGTTGAGTTATGTGGAAGCTAGTAGTTGCCATGAGTTGGATTTTTCTCCCATTATGATGTGGTTGGGGCTCGGGGGCCAATGGAGAGGATGGCTTCTCTTCTCCATTGGGTATTTTGGTTGGGAGGAGAGCGTTGCCTCTCCCCTTATTTTGTTGTGAATCAAGCAAACTATGGAGGAGCCACCTTGTTGATATTTGGAGCATTGGAACCTTGTTGATGACAATGTGAAACCACCATGTATTTTACCCACCTTGAGTGGAGGAAAAATGTAATATTGCTTTGTATTTTAGCTTCCAATATTGTAAATTTGTTTCCACATGAAGTAGAAGGTGTTGTAATAAGATGTTGAAGGAAAGTTGTTTTGAACTTCATTGGTAAGGTTGTAATGTAGATGGAATCAAAAGTTGAAAGGAAGACAATCTATTTATTCTCCTTCTTACTTGACTTGGAACCTTCTATGAATAAGTTGATCTTATTGAAATACTAGTAGTTCTTGCTTTAAAACTTAATGGAAAGATTGTTGAACACCTCTTGAGGAAAGTTGAGAATTTAAAAATATATATATATATATATAATGAATCCCATTTGTTACTCCTAGGAGATGTATTGCAAAGTTGGAATAATAGAGCATTTACCATTCTTGCTTTGTTGATAAAAGACTTAAGTTCAAATAGTTTTAAATATGCCAATAAAGAAATCTATGCTCTAGCTCTATTATGCTTTTCTTCATTTAAGAACCCATTGTAAATCTATTTGCAAATCGTAAAAGGAAATGAAATTAATCTATTTGAAATCCCATGTAAAATGTTTATTGAATTGTGTAGAAGGAAATTTTAATGCGAGGCTTTTAAACTCGAGCACCAATTAATTTTCTCTATTTATTCTTTCTTTGCGGTGGAAGGAAATTGTAATATGGTGCACTACGAGCACTTATTTTGAACAGTGAATTATTTCTGTGTAATTTAAATATGGCACCTTGCTTTATTCCTTCTCACTATTGTGATGAATTTCAATTTCTCACATACAATTGAATGATAAAATCAATTATCACGTCCCTCCTGAAGAATGCCAAGCTATTAAAATTTGCAAATTTTATTCAACTCTGCAAGAGAAAATGTTAGATCTGGCAGGAGTACGCTTTCAAAATTTTCTCCAATCCATTCCTTTTACATATAATACTAATCGATTTGATTGAATAGTGAAAAAGTCGATTTTATACCCCTGCTACAGACTTTTACAAATGTGTAAAAACAATAGTTTAAAGATATTCGATTTTCCCAAATTTGATGGCCTTTTATTCTATTTGCACACTTTAAAAGTCGTTATGACTGTAATAACACTCATCCACTCTTTAGATTTGTGTGAGAACCTCTTAATTCTTCCCTGTGACCCAATTTCACCATGCTCTATTCACGAAGTAATTTATAATGCTTTAATGATTCTACTTATTCGTACTGTAGTTAGAGTTTGCCTTGCATTTATAATGTGGTGGCTTCTTTATAAAAAAAAGGGGGGATGAATTACTGTAGTATTGTGAAATAACAAATCTCAACTAATGCGTCCATCGAATGTAGAATGACAAAAAGAACGATCTGCTTCGTGAAAATTATGATATGAAACAGATGCACCTCTAGGATTTTCTCTCCCACGGGCTGCACCGTGAGACAAGTAAGAGCTCAGTAGAGAATCGTGGTAATACATTTCACCTGTCTCCTCGTGACACTCTCACTGTCCCTCAATCGATTTGATAAAAATATCTTGAAGGCAAAACCCGATTTTGAAGGTGCACTCTTGAACAGATAACAACATAGTTGGATAGTCTGCTTGTTTAAACGCTCGTCTGAGGCTGTCCGACTATAGTGGCAGTCGACTGTGGACCCCTACCACGTTCATCCTCACAAAGACCCACTGAAAGTGGAGGTAAAACGTTCTTCTCCCCCTTCTTGCCAAGCGGATTGGTCAGGCGAGTAATACATCTCAGTAGACGCGAATGCGGGGGATTCAAACCCGCGACCTACCACTTATGACTCAGGTTCCCTTCCACTCTTCTGCGCCAAATGAGCCATTGGGTCGGGTAACTCGCCCTTCCACTCACCCGCTACACAGTGCGTAGCTTCATAACCAACTACCACATTGAATTTTCGCGGCTCAGGACAGATCAAAACCGCCGGCCGACTGTATAGAGTGTTAGACTTGCTTAACACTAGGGAAATAAATGAAAAAAAAGTATGCGGCCGGTTTGTGGCACATGCCTCGCAAGACGCAAGGTGAGTAGATATTCTATGGCGGTGGCTATTAAAGCCACCCACCCCCAACCATGTCTTCCCACCTTTCTTTTTGAATGTTTCTCCACGTGAAAACCCTTTTGTTTGGCCGCTTACCTTTTAAACGTATCCTTGGCCACGTGGATGTGGCATGTCGTTGGTCTCACTATGGCTCCATTTTTCAATGGGCTCGACATAAGTGAGATTATGCCTGGCGATCATACTTACTCATGGCGGAAAGTGTTTACCTACGCACACCATGGTATGACCTTGTTTGTATCCCTTATGTTCTTCGCAACTTAACGTTTTTGTATAGGCGCTATGATCAAGATATAGATATTTAACATGATACCTTTAAAATAAGAACCCGACCATCTAATTAACCTTGTTTTCCCTTGGAGCTCGTCATTGGTTATGAGATCCATCTATGTACTTATATTAAAATTTTCCTGCTGTAGTAATAGTCGAGTCGGTTATCGTTGACTTACCAAGTCGCACGTTGGCTTAACCTTGAACCTTGGAAAATATAAAACTTTTGATGTCCGTCAAGGGTAGGTACAAATACTTTATCAAAAAAAAAAAAAAAAATATTTAGTCGTAATCTAGGTTATGTGCTTATGAAAGAAAGTTCGTCGTCATCGTCATCATCGTCGTGAGCGTCGTCTTTTTGCGGCGTTACAAGTAGCATACAACGATATCATTTACTAGTTGGTATCATGTTGGATGTTTTGGTAGGTTACATTTTATATCTTACCAGCCAGAAGAATTCTATATCTTATTGGACATCTGCATGGAGTATGTAATGTGGCGACCAACGAGAAAATTTATGGACTTGAAATGCTACAAAAAAACTATAATACCTTTGAAAAAAGGAAAATATCGATGACCGTTCATCGGGTCGATGATGATCAACAAAAAGGAATTAATAATTTGCGAGGAATATTTGATAATCACAATGTTACAGAAGGGGAAGTTGGATGTTTAGAACTCATGAATATTGAATTCTAAATACTTAAATAGTATATATATGAGGTGAATTTGGCATAATTTAATTTATTGCTATGGGTGATTTGAATGATAACAATTGGTTACTAGAGTAAACTCCTTGGAAAACCGATGATGTAGGAGAATCATTTAAAAACACACAAATTAAATTAAAACATGATTAGGAGGTGAAGCGAGAGAATTTTAAGAAGATGGAAGACCCTAAGAGGTCATTTGAATTTTGGTCAAAAATTTCCCTTCATCCCTTGAATTCAAAATTTCAAAATTTGTAAAGAATAATAAAATCTTGTAAATGGTCTTGAGGGTTTCAAGGGTGTAAACATGTCATGATAAGTATTAAAGTGGAGATTGGATAATAAAATGTTGTTAAATAATGTAAAATGCCTTATTATACATGCATGGGAAAATGAAAGGTTATGATGAGTCATCATATGATAGTTAGGTTAAGAATAAGTTCCAAATATGGGAAAGAATCGGTGGTAAAGGGACTCATTCGAGGAAGGAGGGAACTCCTCAAGAACAAAGGAGAATAAAAAAGAAACAAGATTTTTTTATAACTATAGTTACTTGAGATATAATAAAACTATTTTGTCATTTCATGAAGGTTATTCTCTCCTTGAAATGGTGAATTTTTTTGTCTTTGTTTCGTAATTAGGGATATAATTTTATTTATCATTCTTAAAATATTTACCTGAAGTCATGGTGATACTGGAGGTTTGAATTAGTGCTTACCCTATTATGAGAATAAACTTTTACATATGAACTTTGTGTGACTATGTGACCAGAGGTTTGATGGTGAATAAATCTATCAATAATCTCACTATAGGAGAGATATTAGTGACATTACATCACATAAGTAATGCACTTTTCTCAATTTATGAATATATAAGTCTTGTTTATGCATACACTATAATTGGGTTTAAGATCGGGAATAATGATTATTTTCCCTTGAATTTTTAAGTGAAACTCATAGGAATGTTTGATTAAGACTAAAATTTTCTAAAGTATATTCAATGGGGTCATTTTTAAGGGTTTGAGATTAAATTTCTAGAAATATCTATTGCACGTAAGTTATTCTTAAGAATTCTGATGTGATTTGTATTTTTGCGCAGGTTTTGAGGTCATGATCATAATTTTTTTGAGTGGAGGATTATATCACCATATATTTATGTCGAGGATAGGTTGAATACATGTCTAAAATGGTAAGAAGTGAATAGGAGAGGCCTTACTCATTGATGTTTTAAAATCTTCCAAGTACAAAAATCAGTAACTATGTGCTCGATAAGAATTATTAGAAATTATAAGAAAAGTAAATATTGATGAAGAGGTTTTCCTTACTATTAAAATAAAAATGTAGAGAAATAAAAATAATCCTACGGTTAATATTTGAGGCCTTGAAAATGAAATAAAACATTTTGTGTGGAAAATACTCTTTTCTTAGGCTATCTCTACCCTACACCTAGGGTTTGTTGAATGGAGCTGGAACCATTTAATTTTATTTTGGAAATTTAAATAAGGTACTGTGTTAGATTCTATTCAAATATTCTAAAATAAATTTTGAATTCCACCGAGTGTGAGTTTTAACCTATCTTTACCAAAGTCCTCAATGGAGCTATGAGTACAATCGAAACATAGATTTAGAGGTCCATTTGCATTTAAGAAATAGGATGTGATGATAGGGGTTTGTACTAGAACTTCTTAAAAAGGGAGAACACTTTAAATTGTTCCTATAAATTCTTTGATTGAATTTTAAACCCCTAGAAAAGGATTATAGGTAAGAAAGAGTGAAGAACTAGGTCTAGTAAGGGTGAAATGCACAAGAGAACAAATTGGATTTGTACGAGTAGGCTAGAGGAATTGAATGATGAAATTTAAGACACATCCTAATGTTCATAAAATGATTATAGGTATGCTTTCATATTGTTTATGGTAGGTGTGAATTCTTCTACCCATGCTTGGAACAGGGTGTTTTCTCTTAAGTCCCTAATAAAGGGTAGTATAGGGTAATTCTTGAAGGAATGAATAAATCTTAGTTTCCAATCAGTTTAGTAGTTGAAATAAATTTGTGATGAGCCTATGAATATGGAAAGGAAGTGGCAAGAGGGATTTAGTTATTAAGAATCTAAATTTCTCAAAGGTATTTAAGAATCAAACCAAGACTAATGAGGGATATATCAAGGTGGTTGAGAAATATTCTCATTTTTAGGGATTGGAATAGTTACATTGGTGTTGTATAAGGTTTTAAGAAAAGAGTATAGTGTGAGTAGTGTAGTATATCACTTGTGAAACCCATGTTGATAATTTTATCTATTCAAGGTGATTATAACAAACTTTCTAAAATAGTGAAATTGGACATATGAGGATCAAATAGTTTGTATGAAGGTAAAGAATGCATGCTAATGATGTGGATATCTATATAAATTGGTATCATAGCTAGGGTTTGTATTTTGAATGAAGTTTTATTATTCATTTATAACAAATTATGATTTTTGTGTAATTGTGAAAGTGCAAGGTGAAGAGACAAAGGAAAGGATGGAAAGAGAAGAATGTATGATGGAATTGGTGAAGTTGATAGGAAAGAAGGAGAGAGAAAGAAAAGAGAATAAAAATCAGAAAATGAGAGAAGAGAAAAGGAGGTTATATATATGGATGGAGACAGAGATGAAGGAATTAAGAGAGAATTTCCATAAGTTAGAAAAGTTGATAATGATGAGATAAGATGAAGCGGTGGGATATGTTATGAGGAAAAGGTCAAACGACCTATAGTTCGAGATTGTCAAAAGGAACCAGAGGATGTAGTTGAAAAGATCATTAGGGAGGAAGAGAAAAAGTTTGAGAAAATGAAAAAGCATATAATAAAATTAGAGATCAAAGAGGTTGTGTATAATATTTTACAGAGGATGGATGAAAATAATGAGAGTTCAGCAAACATCAGAATAGTTTGATGAAGAGGTATGTAATCAATTTTAAGTAAAGAATGAACATTCCTTGATTGCAAATAGACTAGAAGTGAAGAATATAAGTTTGATAGTTTTGTAAATAATGAAGAATTGTGTAAGTTACATGTTGACAAGAAAGAAATCAGTTTAGGAGGTATGATTATGGTGATGACACTTAATAATTTTTATATGAGACATAAGTGAACATGTACACAGTGAAAGAGAATGAATAAAAGAACAAAGAATTGATAGCACAAAGTATGAAACATGTGAAAAATAAGGAGATAAGGTCCTAGAGGAGGCCTTGGACTTATTTTTGTAGTTTGAAGACAATAAGAGAAGTATAGTGCATCAGAATGCATTCGAGAAATAAGATGAAGAGAAGGAAAATTCGAGACAATGAGAGAAAGGTGAAAGAGAGATTGAAAATATCATGATAAAGAGCTTATGGATCTAGAAAAGGGTTTAAAAGAGGAAAAATTAGTTGATGAGGAAGATGAGGATAGTGAAAAGAAGAAATATGAAGAGTATGGGCAGTTTCTAGCCCATGTGAACAAAGAAAATGATGAAATTGTGGTGAGAAAAGCCTATGAAGAGGTGGAAAATCTCAAGAATCATAAGGAACAATGTATGTTTTTTGTTTTTATGTTTGTTTTTGTAGGTGAAGATGATAAAGGAATGAAGATGAAAGAGATGAAGAAGAATCTCGGGATAGAACGAAGCCATTTCAAGGAAGATGAAAGGTCAAAGAGCCAAGTATGGGATCCAGGTGGCCAAATAAAGAGCTATGATAGTGGAAGAGCAAGAAGAGGAATAAGAAAAATAAAAAAGTTCAAGAATCAGTAGTAAAGACAAAATTATAGGTTTTCAACATGAAACTACAAGGTTGTTTTTCTCCTCCTCGGGAGTATGATCAAGCATCATTTAAAAACACAAAAATTGAGTTAAAACATGATTAGGAGTTTACGAGAGAGACTTTGAAGAAGACGTAAGACCCTAAGAGGTCATCAAATTTGAATTTTGGTCAAAATATGCTTTCCCTCCATTTCTTCAATTCAAATTTTCAAATATTGTAAAGAACAATAGAAGCTTGTTAAGGGTATTGAGGGTTTGAACAGGTGTAAACATGTCATGATAAGTATTAAAGTGGACATGAGACAATAAAATGTTGTTAATTAATGTAAAATACCTTATTATACATGCATGGTAATATGAAAGGTTATGATGAGTCATCATATGACAGTTAGGGTAAGAATAAGTTAGAAATATGGGAAAGAATCAATGGTAAAGGGACTCATTCGAGGAAGGATTAGGGAACTCCTCCAGAATAGAGGAGACAAAAATCAAAGAAACAAGAATATTGTGTAACTATAAATACTGAGATATAAGAAAACTATTTTTTCATTTCATGAAGGTTATTCTCTCCTTGAAATGGTGAAGTTTTCCATCTCTTTTTAGGAATTAGGGATAAAATTTTGTTTATCATTCTTGAAATAGTTGACTGAACTCATGGTTATACTTGGAAGTTTGAACTAGTGCTTACCTTGTTCTAAGAATAAAATTTTACATATGAACTTTGTGTGACTATGTGACCAGAGGTTTTTGGTGAATCAATCTTTCAATAATATCATTATAGGAGAGATATCGGTGAAATTCCATCACATAAGTAATTTACTTTTCTCACTTTATGAATATATATGTCTTGTTTATGCATGCACTATATCCGGGTTTGAGACTGGGAATAATGATTATTTTTCTTGAATTTTTAGTGAAAATCTTGATAACGTGTTAATTTTCAAGGGCTTAAGAATAAATTTCAAGAAATATCTATTGCATGCAATTTATTCTTAAGCATTCTAGACTGTGACTATATTTCATGGTATTAGAGTTGAGATTGGGTAAACATGCACTCGTTTTTTTAGTTGTGATTACTCTTGTTTTTTTCTTTTTTTAACTCGTGCAAGTTTTCGATCATTATTTTCTGGTTTTTCTTGCTAACGTATTTAACAAGTTGTTCTTGGAAATTTGTCATTTTGCTGTGTTCTTCGTGCATGTGCAGATCTCCTTGAGCTATTAAGGGTTTTACAGCTACATTTAGCTAACTGCAGCTAAATCTAGCATATCAGTTAAAAACGGAGGGTTTTTTCTTCTAGTTTTTAATCATTTTATTGAACTGCAAGTGAATTTTTTAAAAAAATTCTGGCTTTTTTCTCTCTGTGTTCTGTGTTTTTTGCATGGTTTTGCAGAGATTCAGGTCAAAAATAAAAATAAAATTTGTTCTTGGTGTTTTGGACTGCAACATTTGTGGGGTTTTTGGCTTTGTCCCGAGCCTTCTCTCCTCTCTGGCCTACGTTTATTTTTTGGCTGCTTGTGTTTGTTGTTTGCTGAGGACGTTTTTAGAGGTCATGTTTGCTGAGGACGTGCTTGCTGTTTGCTTTGCTGTGTGTTTGCTATTTGTTGGCCGTGGGTGTGATTGGAGGTGAAAACTCGGATTTCCATCGTGTTCCTTTGCTGGCCGTGGCTCCTCCTTGCTGGTCATGGCTCCTCCTTCACTTTCCTGCACCCTGCTCATGGCTACGTCCCTCCTCCCTTCTTCCTCCTCCCTCTCCAACATGCTTGTTGTTTGCTTTGGACTGAAACCTACGTGGACTGGAACTTGCAGCGGCCAAACAAACAAAACAATAAAATCTACGTGGTCTTCAAAAAAGGTAATTTCTTTGTTTTCATGCACGTTTTGGTAAGTTTCCTACGCATTTGGTAAGTTTTTTTAAATGGTAAGTTTTTAAAATGTTCTGCATTTTATTCACGAATTTGGAAAAATATTTCTTTACTTTCCTTTTTTAAAACATAAGCTTTTTACCTTTTTTAAAACGTGAGAGTTTTTGGTAAGTTTTTTTGGTTAGTATTTTATTAAATACTTTTTAAATCTTGCAAAAATCTTCAAAAATCTTTTTTTTTTAAAATTCTTGCGTATTAGTTAGTTTTAAAAAATAGCTTGCTTTTTTTTTTTTTAAAGTACTTTCTAATTAAATTTTCAACCGTTTTTTTAAATTAGTTGGAATAATTTAAATTAAAGAGGGAAAGTATTTTTTTAAATTTTTAAATTAGGATTTTTTTAAATCTTAATTCATTCATCATATTTAATTAATTTTTTTAATTAGATATTAAATAATCGTAATTAATTAAAAAAATTGCGATTATCATTTACGGTTAGTTTTTTTTTAAAAAGTGTCTTTTAAAATTAACGTTATTATCGTTTTTTTTTTTTTTAAAAGTCCAATTAGCTCTAAAATTAGCTAAATCGGACGTTTCCTAATGGTAATATTTTTAAACGCGTTATTGTCGATTTTTTTACTAATCATGCGCTCAAGTGTGCAATGACACTCTGAGCACTCCTTGTCTCCGTGTTCCTTTCCGGCATTCTGAAGATCATTAGAACTCATTCTGAGTTCATCTAAACCATTGTATATTACCCTTATTATTGTTTGCAACTAATAAGCGCATCCGCCATAGTTTGTAGCAAGGGGGTATCATTTGCGACGTGAGATGCTTTTTCTCACAACCAAGATCTGATTTTTCCTCCTTCCAAATTTTTGCTATTGTACTTGTATACGGTGTCAATTTGTTGCGCTCCATGAAACACGATTGTGGTCTCCTCTCTTGCGCATTATTACACTCGATTGGAAGGTGAGTTACCAAGTGTTTTATGATATATGCTTGGACCCGATTGTATTCAACGCACTAAACTATAAAGTTTCAAAAGCAGGGGGTTATTATATTGTCTTGGGTGGTTGTGTTTCTTTTCTGCATTCCTTCTCTCTCTTTTCACTATGGATGCACTTTCAATTCCTTTGCTTACGCCATTCAAATTCTTCGAATGGAGATTGAAAATGATTATGAAACTAAGGGGTAAAGGGTTATATCACATCACCATGGGAACTAAGACTGAACCAGATGACGACCCTGAAAAATCTAAGTGGTTAAACCATAGTGATGAAGCTTTAGGTCTTCTTTGCATGTTTGTTTCTCTTGACTTGCTCTTCCACATTGAGTCGTCTAAAACACCTAAGTCTACGTGGACAACATTAGATGAAATGTTTGGACAACACGATGACATGAGAGCACATGAGTTGGAAAACAAACTACTAGGGTTAAATCCTAGTGATTTTGAAAACCTACAAGCATTCTTCTCAAAGTTTGTCCACACTAGATCGTTGTTAAAGGAATGTCAAGTAGAGAAGAAAGATTCTCAACTAATCTTGTCGATTCTCTCTAAGTTAGGTCCTGAATATTCTGTCTTTATGTCAACTTTTTACGCTATAAAAGTTTGCCCTGGGAAAAACTTGGAATATGCCCTCCATTGACTATTTTTCATCCCAACTCATTTGAGAACATGACAAACTAATTCAAATGGGGTCTCTCAAGTCCAAGTCATAAGCCCTTGTAGAAAGTTCTAGTAAGTAAAAGAAGACTAAAAAGAAGAAAGAAAGAAAGGATCAACCTAACATGAACACTTCGACTTCTAAGTCTAGAACACAGAAAGGCAAGTTTTTGTGTTCCTATTGCAAGAATCCTGGTCATAAAGAGCATCTATGTATGAGAAAAAAAATTGACCACCTTACTCATTTACTTGAGAAAAATCAAATAGGTGTTCCGAGTCTATCAAACAAAATACTCAAGGCCGAGTCTCTATTGAGGTTCTTCACTCTCTAATTTAGATTCGACTCCTCGGATGATGATGTTGTTGAGCATGCACCTCTTCTTTACCCTAATAGTTTTAATTCTTTCGATTATGATAGTAGTGATGACGAGGACTATGTCCCTTCTCACTCAAACGAAGAATCTTCCGACTCGAGCCCGATCCTCCTGGTCCTCTCTAGGCTAGGAAAAATTTGTAAAGTGCTAGAGATTTAGTTGGAGATACTTCAAATATGAGATGTACTCACTCGATTTTGTGGACCCCACTCTTTCTTTGCCTCGCTTCTTATTCTCGCTATCTCCTCTATTTCTTTGTGTGATGACAGTTCCACTAACACAGACTCGCTTGGTTCTACTTCTGATAACGAGAATTGTGCACCTAGTTCTAATGTAGAGAGTACTACAGAGGACTCTTCTCCTCCTCCTCTTACTATTCCATAGAGTGTTGACGCATCCTACATCTCATCATATATTGAGAAGTCTCCTATACAATATAATACATCATCACTACTTTGCATTCGAAATTGCTCTTCTAGTTTTTGAGCCCCCTCATTGGGACAAGTATCTTCCTAACCTTAGTTGTCTTTTTCGCATAATGCACTTGTGATGTAATACAGTTCCTCATCCATCTACTGGTATTTTAGATGAGTTTGTCATCTCTCGTTGTTGGGAGTTCCCTTTAGGACTCTTGCCACTTCCACTTTTCCAGAGGCCTTCATTAATCCACCCTTACTTGTGGATCCCTTTTCATTATGGGGATGTTTTTTTCTTTCACATCAATTAGACATCCTTTCTACAGTGCTCCCCCTTCATACTAACAGCTTATGCACTTGTGACATTACCTTCGGCTTTGTTTGCACTCGCATTGCTAGACCCATGTCACAATTTCTGGACAGATTCGAGTTCTTCGTGGTTATTGCCTTGAGTTTTCTTCATGGAGTGGGAAAACTTATAGCACATCATTTCTGTCCTTCCCAAGGTAGGCATATAGTTGAGACGGTGGATCTTCTTCAATCCGAAGTAAAGGATCTCATGATTGACATTATTCTAGGAGACTTCTTAGAGTTACAGAGTTCAGATCCGTCTATGGAATCTTTTGCATCCCTCTCATCTCCCTCTTCTTCTCTCTTCTTCATCTATCTAAGATATTTCCCCTTTGTACATTTTAGGCTAGTCTATGGTCAGGACCCATCTTTGGCATCTTTCTTAGATTAGAGAGTGTTTTTTTCTCTTGTGGTGGATGTTTTTCCCACCGGGTTTTCCTTCACCTTATCTAGAACTTCTTTTTGTACATGGGTACCTCATCGATTTGTTTGGGACCCATTTCTTCTTCTTCTAGAAGATGTTATTTGTATATGGGCACCTTATCAAGCCTTTAGTGCTAGACCCCATTGACAAATCTTTCTTAGTTGTTTAGGAGTGTCTTCTCTTTCAGTCTAACTCATCATAGCCGTTACCCGGCTTCGATGAAAGGGGGTGTTGGTGTGAGTTATCCCGTGTCCTCCACTCACATATGGAGGGTCATCTCACATGGGTTAGGTTTAGTGTTTCTATTCGAGTCATGCACTAGAGTTACTCAAAGACCCTATATGTACCATTTCACTTCGATTTATGAGTATGCCAAGACACTCCGCTGTCTTTCTCTACATGTGCAAGCTTTGTTCTCAGAATGCAAGTTATTGATTGTTGATCGATTCTTCCTTGTGATTACGTTAGAGCCATTACGATTCAACCATATTGTAACTTCATCATGGTGCACAGTTTTCGATACAATTCGACAACTCTTTCAAAGTATTCGGACTGTGACTATATTTTAGATGGGTTTTTGAGGTCATAAACATAATTTTTTTAGTAGAGGTTTGTACCATAATATATTTATGATGAGGAGATGTTGGAGAAATGTTTGAAATGGTAAGAATTGATTAGTAGGGCATTACTCATGAATGTTTGAAAACCTTCCAAGAACCAAAATCAGAATCGTGTGTCTAACTGTGATTATTAGAAATGTAAAGAAAAGTAAATAATGATGAAGAGGTTTTCTTTATCATTAAACTAAGAATGTAGAGGAAGTTAACATAATCCTACAATCAAGATTTGAGGCCTGAAAATGTAAGAAATTCATTTTGTTTGGAAATTACTCTTTCTCGTGCTATCTCGCCTCACACTTAGGGTTTGTTAAATGGGTCCTGAACCATAAATTTTATTTTGGAAATTTCAAGAAGGTACTGTGTTGGAGTCTATTCAAATATTTTTGAAGAAAATTTGACTTCCACTATGTGAATTTTAGCCTATCTTTACCAGTCCTCAATAGAACTATGAGTACAAACTTAAACCTAGCTTTAGAGGTCCATTTACAAGGGAAGTAGGATTTGATGATAGGGATTTGTCTTGAAACTTCTTAGGAAGGGAGTGTAGACACCAAAAATTACACCCCCAAAAATTATACAAGCCCATGACTAAAAACAACAAACTTGCGACGCTTTGTTATATCATATCCCCTTATAATTAATTTATCCCATCATATTTCTAATGTCTAAAATAATTATTTAAATGATTAAAATAAATGAATGGATATTATCCCCTCACACCTCACTTTCACATCTCATCTAGTTCACCACAACACCTCACTGAGTCATTTAACAAATTACTAAAATCATACTAGTCACCTTCCTAAATTGACTTATCTTTTTAACTAATCAAATATACTAAAATATAACTCCTCTCCACATCCAAGTAGGTTATCTCATGATTTTTTAACCTCCATCACATCAAACAAACTTGAAACCCATCCTTTGGAATGAAAAATAGAAGGAAATCATTTGGTTTCTAGCCTAACTAAGATTTCACCAAAATCTCCGGCGATTCACTCCGATCACCGGTGATCTATAAATACAAGTTTTCAAACCTCATTTTAGATCACGAATCCATAGGTTTTGTAGGTATATTCTACCATTTTCTCAATCCATCAAGCATTCAAGTCTTCAACATCAACACACCACAATGTTATGCTGCTCGTAAAATGTCAAAGTCATAATCAATATACTGCTCTCACTCTTCAACCATATGTTTTTTTCTATCACCATATCGACATCCTACAAGGTAAATATTTCATTTTATTCATTCCATGCATTAACATTAGGTACGTTTTTGTTTTTAGATAATTTCCACATCATTAATTCTATTTTTTTAAAAATTAATAGCATAAAACATTGATTTTAACTTTGTTTAGGAAAATTGTTAACTTTCACAGTAATCACAATGATTTCCCTGAATCACTAGCGATTCCTATTTATTTTGATTTTTTAATTGATTTTTGCTAATTCTAATCAAAATGAAGACATATTTATTATTATCTACTAATATTTTGTCAATTTTCATGATTTCAGATGGCATTAGGAGGTCCTAATTTTCCTACAATTGATTCATTCCCTCACATCCGCCATCCCTTCTATTGGGAACAATATGAGTTGATCAATGATTTGAAACTTGTTTTCATTCAAGCTTCTCTTTTTGATCATCTTGAATCCATCTTCACTTCCACACAATACATCCATGAAGTTACCGATGCCTTCTGGAATGCCTATGATGAGACGTTGAGGCTACGAGAAGAGCTTTCCCAATTTGAATGCCGCTACAAAACCGGTCTTGAGCATTTGGAAGAGGATTTTTGTACCGCTTTGGAATCCAGTCTGTCAATCACATCAGCATCTCCAGCTCATAATCCACCTTCATTTTCCAATACAATTCTCTAGAAGAAGATTCAAACTTCTTCGCTGAGGATTACATTTCCATCCCTAACTCGGACCCTGAAGAAGAGGAGGAAACTACTAATTCTATTGAATCTCATTCCCTTGTCTCTGAAAATCTCTATACTGATTGGTAATCCGACTTGTGGATTTAATTATTAATTACCCTCAAATCATATATGTACTTAAATAAGTGATAAACATATCTTGTTTAGCAAGCTCTTCTATACACACAACTATATGTATTAAATAAAGATCAGAATGTGTTTCATCTTGATCAATAATATTTATATTAACATAACACTTCATATTTGATTACAGTGATTCTTATTTACATTAAAGACTTGTTTTGATTGTTTCTGAACATAGTGCACAAAAACATAATCCACATTTGCGGATATCCCAGAAACCCTACCATATTGAGGTCGAGTTTGGCTATTATCTCTTGAAAACGTCAAGAAAACCAAGGTAAGAACCATGCGAGACATTCTGAAATGCCCTATGGGACCTGAAACCCTTGAAAATTTGTAATTTTATCATCATTTTAACACTAAAAATTCATTGACTACCAATCATTAGTGATTAGATTAATCGCCTTTGATTCTTCTAAATCACTAGCAATTCTCTTTGTTTAGGTTTCTCTAACAAATTTAATCAATTTGCACTCTTTTTTCCTTTTATTTTTTGTTGTTTTTAACAAAATCACAGGTTTCTTTATCTTTGGAAGCTTTACTCCTACAAATTTGATAACCAAATGACTAAAAATTGTTAGAAACGAAAACTAAAAAAATTGGAGAGATCTCATGGTGAGTCTAAAACACCTTTCCTTTTATTTTCCATCTTGCATCATTGACTATTTTTCCTCATCAAAATCAACATCTCATTTTGGGATTTAAAATGAATTGACACATACTTCTTGACCACATAATCTAATTAGGAAGAAAAAATTGTTGCATTCACTTATTTCTCCTCCCTCATACACAACCAAAATCACTTCAACATCAAAAATGCATTTTAAACAACTCCCACCTGTAAAACTTATTAGGATTTCATCACCCAAAAAGGAATTTGACTTGTTCTAGAAAAGTATAAACATCTACTTGTCAATATATTTTGGCTCATCACCCGACTCCCTTATCATAGTGGGACCATTAAGTGAGGGGGTAGGCCCCAATACCATGCCAAGATCGCACAATAGTGCAAAATTGCACCTCATGTACCTTTGGGTATATCAAGGACTCCGTCTTTAAAAACCTGAAACCAACCTTAGAGCCACTTCTTATGACCCACGTTGACCATTTTACACATTTCACCTTTCATAATTAAACAAAACAAGAATAAATAACACTCTACTTGCCTTTGTTTGTTGTTTGTTAATCAACACATTTAGTCATTAATAATTTTACTATTTGTTTTTGTATGTTTGTTTATTATGGTACTTACTAGAAAACAAACATGTAATCAATCATTTGAAAACATGTCTACCTCAACACCTACATTTCAACTTCAAGCCCCACTTTGCACTACACCACTCCCAACAAAAATTTATTTGCCTATGCGGTCACAAGTGTTGCTTTATCAAACGAACACATCCAATCCATTTTATGACATAAAAACATGGAATGAAGTAGGGACTATTTATAACAATGAAATTGGACAGAAATCATTTTGTTCTCCGCAACAATACCATGGAAAAACTCTTTACATGTTGGAATCAAAACATTAGTTTTCTCCCATGTGCACTGAACTACCATTTTATAATGGGGGTGATCCTATTTTTGAAGAGATGTTAGATTTGAATCCTATTTCTCTTAATGCATACCTGACAGTGAGAAATGTTCAAATGAAGTCATTCACACCACAATTCATTGCACACTCTCACAATCCTTTACCCGTTATTACACAACTCATTCAACAAAACTAGGAACCCATTATTCAATAGTAATTTTTTGATACTTCAGCTGAATTTGAAATGCCCAACATTAGTCAATCCCAGAACACTAGTAACTTTACCAATCCATTTGACACATTGGATGATAAAAATTTTGTAAGTCAACCCGAGGCATCTAATGTTTCCTCAGCACCTATCTATGATCTCCATATGATCTCATCACAAAATGTGTCTTCCTAACAATTCATGTCTTCATTAATTCCCTCTACAAGTTCTACATCTACCAAAAGTAGTACCATTACCTCCACGATGGTTCGTTCGGTCTCCTCATAGGTATCAACATCATTAAGTTCTATCCATATTTATACTTTTTTATTATCTCAACAGAATACCATTCCTATTCAAAACATTACCATGTCTATCCCTTCAACAACACCAATGATTAACACTAGTTCCATTTCCATCATGCATCCCGCCCAAAATACATGCCATAACCCTCTTGACCTTTAATTTCTATGCCACATTCTATGCCATTACAAAACATCCCACAATACAATATCTCACAACAAAACATTCTCGCAACAGCACCATCATCTGCCGCTTCTTCTACACCACCCCAACACATTCCCACATATTCACATCCTCTTATGCAAATATCAACACCATACCAATACATTCAAAAAATTTAGTCTAGTGCTTTACAACATGGTTCTTTGCCCCCAAAAAAAGTATCTCGGATAAATATTTTGTCATGAAACATCCTAGTACAAAACATTCCTTATCAGTAGAACATCCCTCAACAAAACACTTGATGCAACCTAGAATTTAACAAGAAGAACCTAGACGCACTGAAGACATCACTCACCGAGACCGAGTGCTCACCCAAAGCACGCAAAGGTACTAGGACCCTCTTTCGGGTTGCTGATGCAAGATGTTAGCATGATGTAGACTTATTACACATGGATCCATAACTTCTATATCATGCTACAACATAGGCACTAATCTATGTCTAAAGAATAAAATAATTTAAACAATAACCGTGTTAGAATTAAGAATGTATAAGATTTGTTTACGCACAAGAATTAACACAGATTCTGCCAATAAATTACATTACATTAATCAAATAATTACATAGAATCTTCTTACATTCATGGTGTACCCATGCCCGCATAAAACCGATACAGTAACTGTATGGTAATTCAGATCATCCACACAAACTCTATACTATAATCATCTCTCTCTCTCATATACATGCACACATCTTACTACACATATTATCTTATATATAAAAGGGTGGGGACTTGCCCTTCACTACTTATCTCGATCCCAAAATAGGTCGCATGATATTATTATCCACGCGTCGTTACAAGAATAGCCACACATGCAAGTGTGCTATCAATAGACATCTCTCGGTTTAATTATTAGTAATAAATCTATCCTGGATCGTATCCATGCAACGTACTCGTAGTTTATCCTCAAAAAATACCTCATGCTTGTCACACAAGATTCCAACTAGTTTGTGTGTTCTATACGCAACCTCCAAAAATAGCCCATGGATGTACAAATGGCTAAGTCCCAAAGTCGTACTATTCCTTACGCACGATTCTATTTTGATCCCTTCCATACCCTTGATCATGCATTGTTCCACCGTATAGACTTCTTGTGCATTTTTATCTAAGTATCTATCTACTCAACATTACCCCACACTAATCTCATTGCCACCCTGAAAATGGTCTGAAAGATGAATCCAAGAATGAAAAGAATGTTGATATAGAAGAATGAAAGAATGAGGTGTCCAAAGAATTAGGTCTTATTCTCGCAACTTCCTTTGTGTCAACTGGAAGTATCAATTCTGGATACTCCTCATTTATTGCTGCCTCCAAGGTATGTCACTCAACAAGTTCTTGTTCCACTTTTCCTGGTATGTCTACAGAAATAGACTCCAGTTCATCCTGTGCAACTTCTCCTTTTCCATTCTACAAAACCAACACAATACTTGACATTGCTATCATTCTCCCTTCTAACAACTCCATCTTCTATACGATGAGTTTCCCAAGCTCATCTAGTCATTCCTCAGGTGGCTCTTATGTTGTTGTGCCAAGGCTTCACACTTTTTCTTCACCTCCGCCAACCTTTTCGTGTGGCCCAATGTGTCATCCTTCATAGCCTTAAGGACCTCGTTGTCTTCAGAAATAGTTCATGTCCTTATCACCGCCTCAAGAGATGTACAGATGTCCAATGCTTGATATGCCTTCTTCAGCTCCTCACGCAATGATTCCAGAGTCCTTCATAAGATGCAATCTTCCTTGCCACTTATTGGTGATTAAAATGGTACCTTAAAGAAAGCAACAATCGGGGACAAGAAGTCCCTCCTCTTTAGTGGGAGAGGTTCCTTTATTGAAAAGCAAATGGAAAACTATTTACAAATGTATAATTGTCAATTTGATGAGAAACTCGATATCTTGAAAGTGTTCTAATGCAGGGGGGAATCCTTAATACAAAAGAATGGAAGAATTAAGGAAAAATAAATAGTAGAATGCAATAGTATCTCAAGAAATATATATAGAAAAATATATCCTTACATGTACCGAACAAGAGTGAAATGGGGCAGAATCATGCATATAAAATCATAAGATATTATTTCGTAGATGCAAAGTTCTAGAAATCACATCTACAAGAACACAAAGTTTTTAATGCAAGAGATTGAAGATTCATGATTCCAAATAAGAAAAAGAGAGCAATAATAGACACAAACGGAAACAAGAAGGGAAATATTTTGTATTGATTGCTTACACTTTCAAAATTATCGAGTTCCAGCCCCAATGGCGTCGAGAGTCCAATATATAGCTAACTGTGGTGGTTATATTTTGTAACTGTAGTTTCTTTTAATCAAGATATTAATTAATTAAGGAGAACAAAGTCCTTAATTAATATTACAATAAAATCCTTTAGAGAAATAGAAAGGCTCAAGAGCCAAAAGGGGAAACATTCGGTTGAGGTTGAGAGGGGCCCACCATCTTGAGAATTCGATGCCTAAATCTCTTCAATGCTTTCGCTATTTCCATACCTTTTGGAATTTCCATTTTGGAGGTGGCATGAGTCCACGTGTCAAGGAATTTCTCCATGTCCTTGTTGAAATCAGTATTCTCAGAAATTCCTTGTTGGCCCTCACATAAAGACAAACTCAAAAGAGCATACATCCTTCATATTCTCTTTGGTGATTGACTCCTCCTTGAACAGATCTACCTTGACAAAGGCTCAATCGCGCCTTGATTTCCGAAGAGAGAACAAGACACCGAGAGATTTCATTCTCAAGATGGAAGTGAATATATTTGAAGGAAAACACAATGTAGGATTTTAAAGTTTCACCCTTTTGCCACATATTACCCAACTCCCCAATGCTTCTTCTAGAACCTTTATCTTCCACTCGATGCTGAAAATCCATGTTCTTGTTAAGTTATTCTTGGCATCAACAAACACATTATTTTCCAACAAAAGATTTTATCATCAGTTTGACCCATCAAACAAATGTCTATGATACAACCACCTCAGAGCTTCATTTCTTTGTCCAAAGCCTTGGTTATGCAGTGAATCTCTGCTACAACTGGACACCTTCTCATACATTTTGAAATCCTCCTCAATGAAGTTCAAACCAGCTATAGTCATATCATCCACCATTGCCTCAACAGCCTTCCCGTATGTAGAATATCTATGGATGTCTTTGATAGTTTTCACCTCATTTGGGGCTGAGAATTATGGGAGGTGGGAGAGTGGCCAGTGGAGTTGTATCAAAACTTTATCCTTTACCAAGAATGAATCGATGAAACCGGAAAGAACTTGGTTATGTTCATCCAGCTTGCTCCATAGTCCTGTTTTCCTTTCTCCACTCTTTCAATGACCCTAGTCACGGTTTCCCCGAGGTTATGAACCTCACTCTCAGTGTAGATTCTCCCATTGGAATCCTAGAAAGCTCTAATTCGAGACCAAAAGGTCCTTCTCCTCTTTATCCACTTTAGGCTTTGCAACCTCCGTAAACCTGTTGGCCTTGAGTATCCATCACCAACCTGAAGTGACCTTGGCTTTCTTTACTCTGGAGGAGGGGACTGCACCAAGTAGAACCGCCACAACATCAAAGTTGGTATCTGTCACACTGAGAGGAAGCTTTCCTTTTCTCGTTGTCAACCAAGGGATGAACCCAAGCAAAGGAAGAAGAATAAGGAAGGAGCAAGAGGCCCAAGCATGAGTGAACTCTTAGCACTAAAATTTTGTACCACGATTGACTCTGTGGTGGTAGTGAGTGCAGTCTTAGAAGTTTCTATTGTAGAGGAGTCTATTAAACCTAGAGGTTCAATCCTTTGTTCCTCATTCTCGACCTCGCACTCCACCGTAGGGGTTTATTCTCGGGTCTTTTGCCTCTTCCTCCTCATCTTCACTTAGAACAATAATGTTGTCAGTCCATAAGGCAATTCTTGCATTTCTAGAGGGGTTTCCTCTTCCACCGGTTCCTGTTTGACTTCTTTAACCTTCTTTTGGTATACTATGGTAGAAGAGGAAGGGGTGGACTACTTAGGAACTCTAGCTGAAGAAGAAGGTGTAGATTGCTCAGTACTTCAGCACTAGGTGTTTTCTCCTCCTTCCTAGGTGTGGTGGTTCCTCGCGAAGAAGATGGACCCTTATTCATCTTGTAGGCATGCATTTTCTTGTCAAACAAGATCTTGGTTCGCATAATGATGGGATTGATCACCTCCTTCAGTTATCTTTTTCATCCACAAACCAATTTAGGGTCTCAAGAGGAGTGTTCTGATAGAACTTTCATATTCAACAATACAAATCTTCATCATCATCTTCGAGTCCTTTAGGTACATCGAAAATATTGAAATCAACTATCTGCTGAGGGAAACCCCGCCATAATGCCTCCTCCTAGCTTCAAAATCATCAACACAAGCCAACCCAGTAATCTTTAGTATCAAGGTGATGGTGGTAGGCTATTCGTAGGTGCCGGGCAATGTAGCTCCTTATATCAAAACAAAGTCAGGGCTTAAAGAAATGAACAGTGAGAGGAGCTATGGTCCGGTCAATGTTCTGTGCATCCAAGGTTGTCTTTGTATGTATAATTTCCTAGAGAGATGGGGAAATGAAGGTAAGAAAATCTTCTTATCTCAAAGCAAGTCTCGGTGGAGTTTATCCAATTGCTGCAGATCTTAACTAAAGTTGTCTTGTCATTACGTAACATGTGGATATTTAGGGGAGTTATCAAAACCAACCGACCGATGTGAGAATCTTTGAAATTGAGTGAAGAAGGCTCCATACTCGGCTTATCAAAATCTTTTCTTCATCGTGAAATCTCCTAGCAGCAGTGTTACCTTCAGGAGTCTCACAATGTACATGGTGAAGGCATCATTCACCCTTCCAAACTATGGTTACTCGACCTTGAGAGTAAATCTGGGGCAATACATGTAGATGGGCTCAACCTTTTTATCTACAATGAAATCGAAACCATGCCACTCCCGAGATGTGCCAAAGTGTAGATGAGGTATGAAGTCATGTAAAATGTCTTAGTTTGTTGAACTCTGGGCTAGCTGATCCATCAAATTTTCACAGATAATTTCGCCCAATTCAAATTTTGCTTACCCTCACAAAGGATGTTGATAAAGGGCACATCCTAAAATGAAATTCATTAGTAGAGGGCATACCCATGATCCGGCCAATAGAGTGATGAAGTATGATAGTTCCTCTTTGAAATCCACCTTGAATAACGCTTTAGGCAATCGAGATGCACCCTTTTTAGGTTTTTTAACCAAGATTTGGCTACCCGAGTTTTGTACTTTTCACTATCTTGATCAAATAGCGTTTGAGTTTGAGCAAGGGTGAGAATGTTGGATTCTTCCATTTCGGGGATGTGCGGTGGCGGCTATTGCGAAGCATCCAATTTAGCAATCAATTCCCATGCACATTGACTATTTCCTTGGTGCCGGATTAAAACTAGCCCCGCAAGCCGAGCACGGTATCCGCACATTACACAGAGAGGGGAAATCCCGTAGCATACACGATCCCACTATCATTTATTATTTGTGCGATGGGGGTAGGGTTCTCGCAAGTTAACCTTTCCCAAAATCATCGAAGTCCATGTGCCACATTTCACTATCTCCAATATTAGGTACGACGTCTCCAAGGAGGAAAGGTGTTCGTGGCTCTTATACTTAAACTTCGTGGAGACAAAGTTTGAGGAAAATACCCTCGAAAGAATGAAGGAACTGAATTGAAATGGGCTCTCGAGGAAAGATAGAAAAATGCAGAGGCTAGCGGGTAATGGCTCGATTTTGCGAAAAAATTCGAGCTAAAGATAAAGAGAAAAACGTGTGACAATTGCATAGATGATGGCCTCTTTAAATATCTTTTTCGAGAGAGAAAATCATAAATGCGCATTTAATACCATTATACCAACTCAAAAGGCAAATTGCGGAGAATGTGGGAAAACTAGTCCAAATGGTCCAAGGAACATTGGGACATAAGGGATGCGAAAATTTGATTCGGATGATATGGAAAATGCGGCAAAAGTGGGCTTGAATGACACACGTGGTCCATGGGATGTTGGGACATAAAGGATGCGAAAAGTCAAAAAGGTTAGATGTGGAAAAAGTGGCGAATAGGAGGCCCACCAAACTTGGGACATGCGGGACAAAAATATCCAAAAATCCGATGGGCAAAGGTTTACAGGAAATCGACGAATCGGTGAACAAGAGGCCCGACCACACTTGAGACATGCGGGACAAAAATATCTTAAAACCCGCAAGATGCTAAAAGACTCTAAAAACAAAAATCTCTCAACTTCTTTGAACATCTCACTTCACTCAAGCACTTTTGAAGGGTGCCAACTCAAAATTTTCAGAAAATTAGTCTTTCAAAAAGGGGAAATTTTGAGGGGGACAACAACCGGCTCTTTTCTCGGGGATGGCTTGACTTGATCATAAGGATGAGGTAAGACAAGAATTCAAGATAAACTCGGGGAAGAAGACTTGTGCCTTATCCATTGGGCAATAGAGTCAAAGGCAATACAAAAGACAAACACAAAAAAAGGAAATAAGCCAAAAGCAGGAAAAGACAAACACACACACATTGTCATGAGAATATACACATGATTGCCTAATCACCTAAGACTTAAACAGCTTTTAGGTACTTCCCACCGTAAGGAATTGGGAGGGGAGACCCATCCATGTAATCCAAATAGAAAGAATTTTCTCTAGCAAAGTGCCTTATTTTGAAAGGACCAAGCCAAAGAGAGTCGAACTTACCATGGCTTCCTCGAGGTTCATGCCTTTTGTCCCATAACAGCACAATTTCTCACACTTGGAAAACTCTGGGTTTGGCTTTCTTTTCAAAAAAAGCCTTCACTTTCTACCGATGGGTAGAGATCCTATCAACAACTTGCAACTGTCTTCATCTAGCTTTTGAAGGTACATGATCCTTTTGTCCAAAGAGTTGTTGAAACTTGAATCTTCAATAGCTTTCATCGATGCAACGCTGGTAATTCTACCATCACAAGGAGTTGAGCTTCAACACCATATACTACTTGGAAAGGAGACATTCCAATTGCTCTTTTGGGTGTAATCCTATCAGCCCAGAGTGCATCATATAGTTTCTTGTGCCAATTCCTCTATGAGTCATTAACCAACTTCCAAACAATAGTCACCAAGTTCTTGCTTGTTGATTCTTCTTGCCCATTCTCTTGGGGGTAGTAGTATGAAGAATGAGCAAGGAAATTCAAGAAACTATAGCAGAAATCCATCATCTCAGCAGAAGAAAAGTTTGAAGCATTATCGGTCACAATCTTATTTGGTATCCCAAACCTTATCAGGATGTTCTCTTTGATGAAATTGCATACTACCTCAGAAGTAGTACTCTTGACTGGGGTGGCTTCCACCCGCTTGGTGAATTAATCAATGGTGGTCAACACATGAGTATGCCCCACACTTGAAGGTGGGTTGAGTGTTCCAATGAAATTCAAAACCCATTCTTTGAAAAGGCTCCTCGATCATTACTAGCTTGAGGGGTAAAGCAACCAACTTAGGCCTTCCAATAAACATTTGGCATGCTTTGCACTTACCTACCCATTTTTATGCATCTCCAAACAAAGTACGCCAATAGTATCCACACGAAGGATTTTGTGGGTAGTGACAAGAAAAGAGAAATGACCTCCACAGCCCGATCATGGAAAGTCAAAACAATTTCTTTTGTTTTTCTTTATCAACACACTTCAAAAATCTCCCATCTTGACCTCTCTTGAACAAAGCATTCTCCCACAACATGTATTGTGTAGACCTGCTTGATAGCTCTCTTTTGTTTAGCATTTAAATGAGATGGGCATTCACCATAGGTAAGGAAATGTGCAATGTCAAAGATACCATTGATCAAGTAGAACTAAGGAAGAGGACAATAATGATGTCAATTGTTTCTTGAGACAAATTTCCATCAGCTCCTTCGGAAATCAGCTCGCACAAACCTCTTCCTCGTAATAGCTTGGTTGGTTTGATATCAAGGTCATATTCTTGAGCCTTTTCTACCCAATTGCCTCTCATGGTTCCAAACTCCTAATTTTTAAGAATGGATTTGATCATGGTATCACACACGAGCATGATGGAATGGGAGTTGAGGCTATAAAAATGAAATGGCTTAACAACTTTGACCACCACAAAAGCATGTTTTTCTATCATAGTGTACTTCAACTCATGATCTTTCAGGACATAACTCATGAATGCAATTGGGAGTTCATGATCTTCCAAATTTCTTTAAGTCAACACACAGAGCTAAGGTACCTCCCTAGCGTAGTAGCAATAGATAATAAAATCCTTGCTAAAATCCGAGCATGCCAAGATGGGAGTCTTAGCAATAGCTTTCTTGATGCCTTCAAATGCTTCCTTCCCTTCAGAGGACCAACCAAATGTTTTCTTTCCTTTCATCATTTAAGCAATGCTCATAGTAAGTTCGCAAAATTAGGGATGAATCTTCTTAGGAAATTGATCTTACCAAAGAAATAATGGACGCCTTTCTTACTTGTGGCAAGAGAAATTTCTTTGGATGGCTGAACTCTTTACGGGTCAATTTTGGTCCCTTCTTGGAAACAATGTGCCAAGCAACTTACCCTCAATGACACAAAAGATATATTTCTTGGGATTGAGAGAGATTCCATGCTCTCTACATTTTTTTAGGACAATTTCGAGGTGTTGAAAGTGATTTTCTCCGACCTTGGAAAACACCATCAAATAATCTATATAAATAACGATGCATTTTCCTTTCAAACTACCAAAAGCTAGGTCCATGGCTCTCGAAAAGTGGCACCAGCATTTATGAGACCGAAAGGCATTCTCTTGTAGGCAAAGGTACCCCAAGGAGTAGTGAAAGCACTCTTATGTTGATCCTCAATATCGACATCTACTTGGTTATAGTCGGAGAACCCATCAAGTATAGATAACATTTCGAGCCTCGTGATGACTTGCAACACTTGATCCATCATGGGGAAGGGATAGTTGTCCTTTAAAGAAGCCCGATTCACATTTCTAAAATCAACACAAATCCGAATCTCAACATTTTTTTTTCTTACATGCACAATATTGGCAATCCATGTAGAATGGTGTATTGGGAAGATGATGCGTGCCTTTAAAGAACTTTTGGATTTCTCGGAAAATAGTATCGCAATATTTGGGTTATATTGCCTTTGTTTCGCTTGAAAGGCTTGATCCCAAGTTTAAGAGGAATGAAATGTTGCATTTATTTTGGCGAAAAGCTTTGACATCATCATAGGAGTAAGCAAGGATGTCAACATAGTTCTTCAAAAGATTTACCACCTTCACTTTCTCCCTCTAGAGTATAGCACTTTCCGATGTTCACCATCTTGGGGTCATCAATACTCCCAATATTCACTTCCTCGGTCTTAGTAGATTGTTGGGGTCCATGGGAAGCTTTAGATTTGACATACCTGTCATGCTTGTCGAACAAGTATTCTAAACTCACCTGACCCTTTAGGAATCTTATTACCCTTCAGTTTGATGCATCCATCTTGATCTATCTGTTCTTTGACACCTTCTTCATTTGAAGACACACAGCCTCTCTGGGCATATTGTCACTTCCTTCAAAGTATATCTGATCAAAGTTGTCTCTGAGCTCCAAGAAAGAAAGTAAATGTTGATCATCATTAAAAACTTGCCAATTATTTGCATTGTCGGGCACATTAGGTCTCGTGAATCATTTCGATGGTGAATTTTGTTAGAACAATAATATTAAGTGCATCATAATGTTTAGTTTATAGTTAAATAATATAGAATAATTTATATTCTTATTATTTAAATATAAACTTTACATTAGGTTTGTTAGTTATTAATTAACTAGCCATTTATTAAATCGGTGCCCGTCACTTAATATGGACATAACCCTTCGGGTTATTTAAATATGTTTTCCACGTTACATACAAAGTGTCATTGTGTAATTTGTTTTATATTGTTATTTACTTTTATTATGGTGTGCACATTTATATTTCCACTTATTAATATCGAGAGAAGGTTTAATAAATTAAATATAATCCTAATGTAACCTAAGGACATAACGGTTGGGAAGGTAGTTAATATTTGAAATATTATTTAATCCCCCCTTCCTCTTCTGCATAGTTAGTTTGATTCTTATTGCACAGGTGAAAAGACATTGTGGATTTTCAACTGCTTAAAAATAATTCAACTTCATGAATTACCCGACCTACAAAATCAAGGTAAGAGTTATTAAATATTTTGTATACTTTAAATGGTATGCGCAGAATTCAAGAAATCAAAGTAAAAATTTCAAGTGAAAAACAAGGTGCAGGAGACAAGATTTAAGAAAATAGGCCATTTGAATTTTTTCCACTCGTTGAGTAAAAATCCTTATCTCTTGGTAATATTGTTTTTACAATTTGAAATGTAAAACCTTATTTTATATCCTGAAATATTAATACTTTATAGAAAATATTTGTATAATTTTACACACACACACATCCTAAACCCTTATAAAATTCATTTATTGAATTTTTTAATAACATAAATGCCTTCCCTAAACATTTTTAATTTCATGGAAAAGTGGCCACTCCCGATTGAAATCGGAAACTCCTTAATTCATGCTTTTTGGTTATTTTGGAATATGTCTTAGCATAGGCTTAACCTCTTTTCACGTGGGGATAAAAACCATCCCACATTGCATTTTAAATTAAAACTAAAATGCTATTCCATTTTTTTTTCTTGGCCACTTAAACTCCTTTTCCCCGGCCCACTTTACGGTGTACATGTTTTTGAATATATTGTTTTTGGGATGTGGTTTATCTTAAGTTTTAAGATTTCTCTTTAAATTATCGATTGGGCAAAGGACCACGTGAGCATAACCGCCCCCTACCACCGCTTCACCACCTTCTCTCCTCCACGTGAAAGATTCCGCTACAACCGCTTCACAAATGAACTTAGCATAATGTATGGTTAAGTGGGTAAGTGGTTAGGAGAATTATAGCGGATTTGATACTAATGTTTGAACATTAATATATGTGATTTGTGACATAATACGTGGCATTTGTAAAATAAGTTGTAAGTGGACTTACCAAGATAATATAAACCATATAATGTGGTATAGAAAATATTTATTTGTTTACATATTTAATTTTGAAAGGAGGTGCCTTATGAAGTATTAATTATGATATTATGTATATGATATAATCTATGATTATATGTGATTTGTCTAAAATCTTTGTCAATTAGTAGATAATGAACTACCAAATAAGTGTAACAAATAACATTTCATATCAATATATCTACTAATTAATATAGCCATAATATATTTTTGTTTTCTATCCCGTATGGGGGAAGCAAAGAATATTTAGGCTTTATAAGCCAAAGAGGTAATAGGCATTGTTGTGGCTATGGCCACGTGTTAGAGCCTTTTGTTGCATGGGGTAGCTCCCCGCTTGGCTCGGTTGTTAATATGATTCAAGTAGCTTCAATTTTTTTAATATGAACTATTATTTTTTTTCTTTTTTCAAATAATATAAATTAATCGTAAAAGTTATTTATTTTTTGTGAAAATTTGTAAAATAATATAATCATTTTTTGTTTAAAATGATATATTTTGTATGACACGATGTCTAGATCGTTGTCATCATTTTGTTAGAAAACTCACTTACATTTTAGATTTATTTTTGATATCATACTGACGTATTCGTGTATAGATTGTTCAATTAACAGGACCTCCATTTTTGGCATAAATTGATCATGTTCGATTACGAGGATTAAAATACGACAGGGAGAATTTCTATAAAAACTCTTAATTTAATCCTTGTTTATTAATTGATTTTTATCTATATTTTACACAAATGGGGTCTAATCAATTTTCAATTGATAAATCTCAGATGTTGAATGGAAATAACTACAACATTTGGAAGATTCGATTGAAAGCAGAATTCATGACTTGCAAACTATGGGCAGTTGTAAATGGAACAGAGAGCTCTTCTAGGAAGACATGCAACTTCTGATAACATCGTCGTGCATATCAACAGAAAGTACAAGAGGTGATGTCCATTATCTTGTGAAGCGTACAAGATGATTTTTGCTTCATATCAGAAATCTAGAGAGTCCTAGTGAAGCTTGGACACAATTGGAGTCGATGCATGAAGGTATGCGTTTATAAAAAATATTAAATTGGTTTTAGAGCTTATGACAACTCCCATGAAGGGAGATGAAAAAGTGATTAATTATTTAGCAAAAATAAAAAATATTAAGTCACAATTAGATGGATTGGCAAAGTAATTTGATTCATGATAAATTGCTCTATTTTATTATCCAATTAAATATTCATGAAAAATTTAGAAATTTCATTTCAATTTTGAATTCAAAGTATCAATCCGAACAAGACATTCCAAATTTTCAAACCCTTAGTAATCTCCTGGTTCAGGAAGAGCAGGTTATGACTAATTTTGATTCAAAAGAAAATGCCACATAGGCACTTCTTGCTCAGAAAGAAAAAGGTAAACCTTTTAGGATTAACAAGAATCAAAAATCAACTTTTAAAACTCCTAATAAAAACAAGAAACCAGGAAACTTAAAAGTTAGTTTTGATGGTAAATGTCATAATTGTGGGAAATTTGGACATAAGAAAGAGGATTGTAAATTTAAAAATAATTCAAATTTCAAAAATCAAAAATGGAATAAATCATATCAAAATCAAGATAATGATGATGATAATAATCATAGTGCTAATATAATAGCTTTATAAATTATTTCTAAATGAAAAGTATATCTTCTATTTGAATATATTGTTGAAAAAGGAGATGTTTTTTTTTCCTTTGTTTAACTCAGATGGGTTTGTGAAAAATAAACTAGAAGTAACTACAACTAAAAAACATACACAAAATGACTTATATATGCTTTAAATTTTTGCTTCATTTTTGATAGTTTATTCAAAAATGGAACTGTTGTTCATTTTGTGGCATAAAAAATTGATCATATATGGCATGTCTAAACTTAATTTTTCCTATGAAATGTATTGAAGGGTGCTTACATGTCATTTTTTGAAGCAAAATCCATAAGAAGTGTCCATAGTCAGTGGATTATGTTTTTCAGTGAATACTATGATTATTCTTGTATATGTTATCAAGTCTTATCTCATATTGTAAAGGCTTACAATAAGATAATGAAGATATGTGTGTTTTTATAAAATATTTCTAAATTTCGGTTTAGTTTGTGATTACTAAAATATTATTATATGCATATCAAATAAACACTTGGGACGCCTTTGTGTTTGTATTGGAGATGTCTAATACGATTGCATCTAATACATATTTTACGAGGATAGTATGTTGAAATTATTTCAACATATCTTTTAGCATGGTTAGTTTGTTAAGCATATTGTTAGTTGTTATACAACTAGTGTTTAACTTTTACAGATGGTTAAAAGTGAAATCAATAATGATTTATATGCTTATTTTGTCTATATGGATATTATGAATTTAACCATGCGATATTGTGTTATATATAAAATATATTGGCTATGTGTTCAAAATTTTTTTGTCACAGAACCATTACTTGGAATAGCTAAAAGCAACCAACAGTCTCCATTTCTTCTACTAAGGTAGAGAAGTACAATGGAAGCAGCAAAGAAGCCATGTGGCTGAAGCGGTTGTTGGAAAAGATACACATGGAAATTGAAGGAAGTATTCCTATTCCATGTGGTGGTCAGAATTTTATTACTCTTGATAAAGAATCCATGTCAACATCATAAAATGAAGCATATTGAAGTTCATATGTGTGTTATCCGAGAGAAGGTTCTCTGTGGTGATAAAGATCTCTGTTCTTCCAGATTGAAGATTATATTGCAGATATGTTTACGAGCCATTGTGTGCGTTATAAAATATTGCAAGTGTGTGTAATGCTTGGCCTTTCAGAGTTTCCATTAAGGGGAGTGTGCATGGCAATGCCACCTCCTAACAGTCGGCTGTTGATTGACTCCTTTTCCTCTATACTTCTACTCTGGTTTAAAAGCATTGTAAAAGATCTTGTATGATCTAAAGTAAACTAATAGAGTTTACATGTAAACTGATAGAGTTTATAGGAAAAATACTAGTCTAGTGTGCATATGTTTGTAAAGGAGGTCCTTGTGTTATAAAAGGCTCCTAGAGATGCGGTATAAGAATATTTCCACGAGAAACAAGTGAGATGTAGTCTCACAAATCATGCTTAGCCTAAATCATATGTTTGATTTATGGATTCCAAATCCTTTTGTACCAAAAGGTAAGTTGAGCATGATGAAGGTGTTATAATTCCTTCAAAATTACATGTGTTAGCCTAAACCTTTAGGGTTTATGGATTTGTAAATCTTGTTGTACAAACAGGTAATGTTGGAATATGGATACAACTTAATATTAAGGGGGAGTGTTAGAACAATAATAGGAAGTGCATCATAATGTTTAGTTATAGTTAAATAATATAGAATAGTTTATATTCTTATTATTTAAATATAAGCTTTACATTAGGTTTGTTAGTTATTAATTAACTAGCTATTTATTAAATCAGGGTGTTCCCCGTCACTTAATATGGACATAACTCTTCGGGTTATTTAAATATGATTTGTAGGTCATATTCATTTATATATACGTGAATCAATGGATTCTGGGTAAATACATGGAGTAGAAGTGAGGAAGGAGTTATTGGACTGGTGTTGTAAAATGTTTCTCTATATTGGATTATTCTTCCGTGGTTTTTACCCATTTATGGGTTTTCCACATTACATACGGTGTCCTTTGTGTAATTTTTTTATATTTTTATTTACTTTTATTATGGTGTACACATTTATATTTCCACTTATTAATGTATGATAATCTAATATTTAATTTAGTTGGTAAATATACCTTTCACCCCCTTGTCAGAAAAATGTATTCAAGGAGAAATCGGGATGAGGAATCAATAAAGAACTTGACACATCCAGAGAATCGGCCCTAGTGTTCCTTTCCTTGGCACAACTTCGATGGAAAAAGCATCGAGGAATTTAATGGAATCCTAAACTAGATTCATATAGTGCTTCAAATTTTACATTCTTTACTTGAAAAAGGTCTCTTATTTGTTTTACAATAATCTCACCATCTCCACAAGCTAGAATATTTTTATTCCCATTTCCTTCGCCATGCTCAATCCCATAATGAGGGCCTCATACTAAGAAATGTTATTTGTATTTTCAAACTGGAACTTGAATGAGAAAATGATGAGTCTTACCCTCATGAGAGATCAACACCACTCTAGCTCCAAAACCGGTGAAGAGCAGCTGCCATCAAATTCCAAGGTCCACACACCGTTAGGGTCAAGAAAAACTCCCTTTGGCAAGCTTGCCTCATCGGTGACATGATCATGTAGTTACCATGACCAATGTCTTCATAAATTATTTGTGCTTTTGGATCATCTGTTTTATGCACAATATACTTGGTTTGCTTCTCGGGTAAGTAGCCTTCTTCATCTTCCCATTGACCGGGATCAAAGCATGTGACCAATCCATTTGGATCTCACCTCAAACATATTTGCAAAAGTTCCTACTTAGCAAAGCATGTCATAGGAAGGAGGAATATCAGCAACCAATATGGTAGCTAAGACTTTCTTCTCGGAAAAACAACAAAAGCCACTTGTGCATCCTTGATTCTTCCACCCAAAGGTACTTCTCTACTCTCCATGGAATAGAAAGAACCATAAGTGTGAGTCGAGGTTAGGCCTAAATCATGAGCCACTTTTGTGGGAATTACATTATCGGATGCACCTAAATCAATGACACAATTGCTAAGCTTGTGGCCGCTATGAGGAGAGTCACATATAATGGTTTAATCTTTTCATTGGGTGAAATGACCATAACTACAAGGCTAGGTTGAGGTGCGAGGATGGAGTGGGAAAAAATATTTTGGAGGATGGAGTAGGGGTTTTAGATTTTGAATTAACAAAGTCAACCATTTTGGCAAAGGCTTTAGGATGAGTTTGATAAAATTCTGCATCAAAGATCGAATCTTGGTTTTCTTAAGATGGTCTATAATGTCAAAAGATCTAGATGTGGATGGAGGACCACTACTAGGAATAGGAGGATTTTTTTGATCTATCAGCTCCATCATTTGGTGGATGAGAGTTTTTAGAAACATAAGTAGAAGGAGAAGGACTAGCGGAGCTTACCTTTTGTGTGGAAGTAGTAGGAACATGAGCTCCCTTCTTTACAATCACCGAATAGTTACTGGGGTACTCCTTAGATTTTTAGTAGGCTGCACCACTTTCTCTTTCTGTTGGTGCTCCCGAGTCATAACGGCGTATGAATCTTTCTTCATCTCTACCACTCTTTCATCATAGTCGTCCTCTTCATTAATACCTTTAGTGCTAAGGAAATGAACATGAGACTCACTAGGCTCCTCCATTTCTTCATCAACTTCTTCTTCTTGTTCTTCATAGAGTTCATTCTCCTCTTCATCATTTGGTTCTATAACTTCACAAGTTGCATTAACTAGGACTTTGAGGGGTGGGCCTTCAATGGCTAACCTAGTTTGAGTAGGAGGCAAGTGGTTTCCAGGTGAAAAGTTATTCCTTGGGATATCCTGATAAGGAGCATGATGAGCCAATTGTTTCTTGATGGCAATGAGATCATTCGCCAGCTTTTGCACTAACTAGTCCAAATTGGCTCCGAGAGAAGAGGAAGATGAAGAGGCTTTAGATTTGGAGGATTCTCTCTTCAATTTACTAGACATGATTAAATCATCTTATACACTTATGGCTAGTCGTTGGTCATCTTCCAGAGTTACAAGATTGGCTCTCCTCAAGGCATAGCTCACTTTAGGCAACTGAGCATTTAAGAAAAATCACTTTTGAATTAGATTAACAAGCCTAGTATTTTATGGAATCTTGTTAATCAACTTGTTGAACTTTGCCACAAACTCTCTCATGGGTTCATGTGGTTCTTTCTTGATTTCAAAAATTTGGGCCAGCAAGGCATGTAAATATTCTACAGTAGGTTTGAAACGATCTTCAAATTCAGTTCTCATAGTAGTCCAACTGGTGATGGTCCCAGCAGGAAGATGGTAAAACTAATGCAAGGAATTGTCTTGCACGGTCTCTACAAACAAACTTGAGACAGATACATCTTCATGTTCAACTCTAAGGACGCCACATGCAATAATTAAGGCTGCAATATGTTCATCAGGGTGCACTTTGCCATCACCTTTGAATTTGGGAAAATTATTTCTGTTACCCCTAGGTAACTCATGCGATGGTGCAGGAAGGGTCCGAAGGGCCGATGCCCAAATCTTTTCCCCAAGGAAGAGGCACCGCCATTCTTGGGAAGAATGATTGAGGAGGAACTGAAATGCCAGCAAGAATTAGGGCATGGAGATTATCACCGAGTTGTGTTGAAGGAATTCTACTCCCAAAGGTTTTGTCTTCGACATGAGGTGTGCTTCTAGAAGCAGCTCCTTTGTTTCTCCTTATGGGGGAGGTTGAAAACCTTATCGATATAGGAGTTGAAATTGGGACTATTCAACCCCAAGATCCCTTCTACCACAAGTGTATCTTAGAGTCGCAGATCAAGGAAATGATCAAATTACTTTTTATTTAGAAACTAATCTGTAGAAATGAATACCCAGTGAGTCGCTTAAAAACTATTGGTGATCAAAATGGTACCTTAAAGAAAGCAATAGTCGGGGACAAGAAGTCCCTCCTCTTTAGTGGGAGAGGTTCCTTTATTGAAAATCAAATGGAAAATTATTTACAAATGTATAATTGTCAATTTGATGAGAAACTCCGATATCTCGAAAGTGTTTTAATGCAAGGGTGAATCCTTAATACAAAAGAATGGAAGAACTAAGGAAAGTTAAATAGTAGAATACAACACTATCTCAAGAAATATAGATAGTAAAATATATCCTTACATCTACTAAAAAAGTGTGATATGGGGCATAATCATTCATCTAAAATCATAAGATATTATTTAAGAGACACAAAGTTCTAGAAATCACATCTATAAGAACACAAAGTTTCTTAATGAAAGAGATTGAAGATTCATGATTCCAAATAAGAAAAAGAGATTAATAATAGACATAGATGGAAACAAGAAGGGAAATCTTCGTATTGATTACTTTAAGCTCTATTTACACTTTCAAAAGTATTAGAGTTCCATTTGATAATGGCATGGAGAGTCCAATATATAGCTAATGAGGTGGTTATCTTTTGAAGCTTGTTTCTTTTAATCAAGAGATCAATTAATTAAGGAGAAAAAGTCCTTAATTAATATTACAATAAATTCCTTGAGAGAAAGAGAAAGTCAAGAGCTAGAAGGGGAAACATTCGGTTGAGGTTGAGAGGGGCCCACCGTCTTAAGAATCTAATGCCCGAATCTCTTCAATGTTTCCGCTATTTCAATACCTTTTGGAATTGTCATGTTGGAGGTGGCATGATTCCATGAGTCAATGCATTTATCCATTTCCTTTTTGAATTCGGTATTCTCAGAAATTCCTTGTTGGCCTCGGTTACATAATGATGAAGAGAGAATACATCCTTCATGTTCTCTTTGGTGATTGATTCCTACTTGAACAGATCTACCTTGACAAGGCTTTGAAGCTGCGCCTTGATTTCATGAAGAGAAAAGGAGACACTGGAGATTTCATCCACGAAGATGGAAGTGAATATCTTTGAAGGTAGACATAACATAGGCTTTAAAAGTTTCTTCCTTTTGCCACATATTACCCAACTCCCGAATGCTTCTTCTAGAACCTTTATCTTCCACTCGATGCTGAAAATCCATGTTCTTGTTAAGTTATTCTTGGCATCATCAAACACATTATTTTCCAACAAGATTTTATCATCAGTTTGACCCATAAAATGAAGGTGTGTGATACAACCACTCCGAGCTTCAATTATTTGTCCAAAGCCTTGGTTCTGCGCAGTGAATCTCTGCTGCAACTTGGACACCTTCTCATATGTTTTGAAAGCCTCTTTAATGAATTTCAAACCGCCCACAGCTCATATCATCCACCATTGCCTCGACATTCTTCCCGTATGTAGAATATCTACCGATGTCTTTGATATTTTGCACCTCATCTAGGCCGAGAATTGTGAGAGGTGGGAGAGCTGTCGAGCGGAGTTGGATCCAAAACTTTATCCTTTACCAGCAATGATCTAATGAAACCGGAAAGAACTTGGTCATTTTTTCCGGTTGTTCCATAGTATGCTTTCCTTTCTCCAATCTTTCAATGACTCTAGTCATGATTTCCCGAGGTTATGAACCTCACTCGAGTGTAGATTCTCCCATTGGAATCGAGAAAGTTCTAAGTTATAGACCAAGATTTCCTTTTCATCTTTATCCACTTTAGGCTTTACAACCTCCATAAACTACTGGCCTTGAGAATCTATCACCAACCTGTTGATGGTGAATCACAGCACCACAGGACTCTCGCAACTCGATCGGTTGAGACTCTCGGTAGCGATTACACAACATGGAGCTTTTCCCAAGTGTGGGACCTTGTGAAATCGGAAAAGCTCTCCGGATGAAGGCAGTTCCTATTCCTCTGCATTGAGATGCACACATAAAATGCAGAGGGTCTACTAAAAACCTAATCTAACTTTCCAAGGAGACAGGTAAGAAAATGCATACAAAATAAAACCTAAGCTAATAGAGGTGATGCACCGAGGAATGAAGAACATATGTCTTGCCAAATAAACACAAACAATAAGAAATGCAATGCAATATTATGCACTGAGATAGCTAGATCCACAATGAAAGATTGGGGAATGCAAATGAACACAGAGAGGGTTGAAAATCATCCAAAACATGCATTAAATTGCTCAAAGATGATACAACACACCTGTAAAATGCCAAGAGGCAAGGTTGCATTACATGGTTTCAAATGGGAAGGTCTTTCACTCCACAAATCCACCCGCCAGGGAGAAGAAGGGAGGGGAAAAACAAGAATGTCCAACCTTTTAGAAAGAAGTCTCTCCTTACAATTTATAGGAAGAATGAGAGAGGGAAGAGAGAGAAATTCCAAATCTACCCCAACCACCTCCAGACTGTATTTAATTCATCTCATTATGGTGGTAGGTGAGAACCCTAGCGACCCCCAAAAGTGGCGAAATGTATTTTTCATTTTTAAGAATTTTTTCTCACCCAATTAAAGATATCTCAGTCGTAGTTGGATAGAGGACCTCATAAGCTTTCTAGAAAGTCCAACCTTGCATGAATCGAGCTCCCAGTCAAAAGTTATGGCCATCTGAATATCTGCGCGCTGTGAGTCTCGCTTCCCAAGCACTCGAATGTTGTGCCTCCTGAAGGTGCGCCATAGGCGCATGCATTTCTATGTCGACATCTTCTTATGTGCGCCAAAGGCACATCTACATTTGTGTCGACATCCATTTGCATGCGCCCTTTACCTGTGCCTTGGCGCATCTATCTTCGTGTCGACATCCATTTTCATGCCCTTTACCTGCACCTTGGCGCATCTATCTTCATGTCGACATCCATTTTCATGCGCCCTTTACCTGCGCCTTGGCGCATCTATCTTCATGTCGACATCCATTTTCATGCACCCTTTACCTATGCCTTGGTGCATCTATCTTCATGTCGACATCCATTTTCATGCGCCCTTTACCTGCGCCTTGGCGCATCTATCTTCATGTCGACATCCATTTTCATGCGCCCTTTACCTGCGCCTTGGCGCATCTATCTTCATGTCGACATCGATTTTCATGCACCCTGTACCTGCGCCTTGGCACATCTTTTTCCATGTCGACACTTCTATGTCGTGCACCACTTACTCGCGCCAAGGGTGCAACTTTTTCCATGTCGACACTCGTGTCATGCGCCACTTACTGCGCGCCAAGGGCGCAACATTTTCCATGTCGACACTCTGTGTCGTGCGCCACTTACCTGCGCCAAGGGCGTAACTTTTTCCATGTCGAAACTTTGTGTCGTGTGCCCCTTTCTGTGCCTTGGCGCACCTTTTTCGTGTCGACAACGGGTTTTGAGTTCTTTGATTTCCATATCCTTCTGTTGTCTATATTTACCCCGGGGAAGATATATACAACAATTTGGCGACTCAACGGGATCATCTGCCTGCTAGATGAATGACCAGTAGCCTTTGAAGCATCCATTGGGCATGGAGTCATGAGTTGTAGCCTACAAACTAATCTGAACATTGAAAACTTCCCTCTGAGCCACTAGAAACCCATTGAATTTGGATTCGTTCTCACCTAAATGCCACCGAATTGAATTGTGCAAGAGCAAAACCAGCGCGCACCAAAACTATGTACAAAACTGAAAATCATACATGCTCCAAATGGAACATGCAGAGTGTTCACAAGCACTTCTTTTACTGAAAGCAAACCTACCTACTCTACTCTAACTGGAAGCAAAGACAAGCTAAACAAACCCTGCAATTGGTTGTGAGAAATAGCTTCCCTTTCTCAAAAGTGGTAGCCATGCAATTGATTTGGAGCTGATCATGGCTGTTAGGATGAGTGGGAAATCAACAAGAAGTTGGTCTTCCACCCAAATCATCAAGGTATCAGCTGAAGGAAAATTCAATACCTCTTTTAGTTGTTCTGCATTTGGATTGAAGAGGTATGGCAGCTGATCCTTGGTACTTTGTAGCTCATCCTCATGCTTAGAAGCAAGCATGACTGGTTTTGGCTTCTCCCTTAGCTCCAATGAAGCCAAGTACCTGATTGGGCATGGTATGGTCCTTTGAGTATGCCCATTGCTCTGATTTTCAACTCCAAGAATGGAGTTCTCTTGTAGACCCTCCTGAATGGATGGTGTGGAAGAAATGGTGAAATTCCTGTGTCCTTTCTCTTCCTCCAATGAAGAACATGAAAGATTAAAATCTTCCAATCTTGGTTCCAACGAGCTAGTAAAGATGCATTGCTTTGCGAATGAATGCTCTCCTTCATGACAGCAGAGACTCAAGTGTTTGGAATGTGGATGATGAAAGAGAGAAAGGTGGAAACTCAACTACTTCTTCTCCATCAAAACAGTCCTCCAAATCTGACAGATAAACTGCCTCATTATTGTCCTGCTGCAAATGCTCAACTTCCTCCATGGTGTCTTCTTGATCTGTAACTTGACCACCATGGTTTCTTTCATCCTCCAGCATTGAGTTTGAGAGATCAAACTCTTCTTCAACACTATAACTCGGGAGAGATGAAATAGAAAGAAGAACTAAAGGTTCTCCTATAGCTTTCGCTTTGTGTTCAAACCCCTTGGATCTGCAATTTTCTCCTCCACAACTAGAATGTGCTCCTCTTCTTTTGGATTTGGCGTGAGATTCTTCCTCCTCTACTACTTGAAGACAATCCTGCTCTTGATAGAACTCTTCCTCTAGCACGAAGTTCGTCAAGTCAAACTCTTCAATCTCTTTGCTCTAGAGGACAAGTTGGGACTGCAAGATCTTCTTCAGAGCTTTCTTCCTCTATGGCTGATTGTGCAACTTGAATTGAATCAGCATTCCCTTCAAATAGAGTGCCAACATGGACACTACTTTCTAAGCAAACTGATTGCTGATCTGCTTCTTCCTTTTGCTCTTCTTCTTCTGCAACAAAATCAGTCATGACCACCATTTGTTCAACCTTAGCCTCTTCTGTAGGCTTAACCATCAAGGGGATCTTTGTTATCCCAAATTTGGCAGCCCAACTCCTCAAGTTGTCTGTCATTTCTTTTTTGTTGGGCTCCTCTTCTTGCTGTCCTTCATGGCCGATTTTTGCAATTTCTTCTTCCCCACATGGAATTGGGAATGCAAGAGGAGGGATGGGTTGTAACTCAACTGATTTTACAATTTTTTGTGGTGGTGGAGGAGGTGAAACCTCTTGTTTATTTTGAGTGGGAGGTATTTCATTTAGCTCTTGTGGAGGGATTTAGATTTGGAAGAGAAGAGGGCCGAAAAACTTAAATGGGATGGAAGACTAGGGGATGGAGGGATGGAATCAACACTTAGGGCAGCAGATGGTGAGTTTAAAACTTGACACTGCTGAAATGATATAGATTGAGAAGGAGGAAAAGAAAGAGTATGAGATGGTGTGCTTACCCATTGACAAGGTTGCTGAATACTTCTCTCATATACCTCTATTCCTTCAATCCACCTTGTAAGTAATGGCAGTGTTGCAATCATGAAGTCTAACTTCTCTTGAGGGCTATAATGCCTTGGAAAAGGTCCCACCCATGGACAAGGTGCTCTGCAACTAATTCCAAATGCTTTCATTTGTGCTTGAGCCCTAGATTGCACCATGTTTACCTCCATCTTTTGGATTTCTCCACAAAATCAACATCTTGCATTTGATTGTCTTCATTGCATACGTACCCTTGCTCTTGGGAAGCTCCATAGCCAAACCGATTTTGGCACTCTTTGCTCATATGGGTATGCATGTTGATTTTGAACTTGATCAAAATGCTGATCCGGAGGATTTGTAAAACATGTTGGAGGTGTGATATCATTGTTGTTGTTGATGTGAATTCCATGATGGAAATGAAGTCATGATTGCACAACTTCATAGAATGAAAGAAGATGGAAGAGATAGAAGGGAGAATGGATGGAAAATGAATGAAAATAAATGGAAAGGAAGGCTCGCAACTTCGAGAGATGGGTTGTTGACCGAGATGGAGTCACCAGATGTGTTTGCAAGTGCCTCCAAAGGCTGAAATCTTCACGGGAACACATCAACTTGCAAAAGCGAAGTGGAAGACCTCTAAGGTCCCACCGGCGTGCCAAAACTATTGATGGTGAATCACAAGCACCCCCGGGACTCTACAATGCGATAAGTTGAGACTCTTCAAGTGCGATTGCACAACATGGAGCTTTTCCCAAGTGTGGGACCTTGCGAAATTAGAAAATCTCTCCGGATGAAGGTCGGTTCCTATTCCTCTATTCGGATGCACACATAAAATGTAGAGGGTCTACTAAAAAAACCTAATCTAACTTGCCAAGAGAGACAGGGTAAGAAAATGCATAAAAATAAAACCTAAGCTAATAGAGGTGATGCACCGAGGAATGAAGAACATATGTCTTGCCAAATAAACACAAACCATAAGAAATCTAATGCAATATTATGCACGAGATAGATAGATCCACAAAGTGAAAGATCGGGGGAATGCAAATGAACACAGAGAGGGTTGAAAATCATCCACAAACATGCATTAACTTGCTCCAAAGATGATACAACACACCGTAAAATGCCAAGAGGCAAGGTTGCATTACAGTTTCAAATGTGAAGGTCTTTCACTCCACAAATCCACCTACGGGGGAGAAGAAGGAGGGCAAAACAAGAATGTCCAACCTTTAGAAAGAAGCCCCTCCTTACAATTTATAGGAAGAATGAGAGAGGGAAGAGAGAGAAATTCCAAATCTACCCCAACCACCGCAGGTTGTATTTAATTCATCTCATTATGGTGGTAGGTGAGAACCCTAGCGACCCCCAAAAGTGGCGAACTATATTTTTCATTTTTAAGAATTTTTTCTCACCCAATTAAATATATCCAGTTGTAGTTGGATAGAGGACCTCGTAAGCTTTCCAGAAAGTCCAACCTTGCATGAATCCGAGCTCCCAGTCAAAAGTTATGGCCATCTGAATATCTGCGCTGTGGTCTCGCTTCTGCCGCCGGGACTCGAATGTTGTGCCTCCCGAAGGTGCACCATAAGCGCATGCATTTCTATGTCGACATCTTCTTATGTGCGCCAAAGGCACATCTACATTTGTGTCGACATCCATTTACATGCGCCCTTTACGTGCCTCGCGCATCTATCTTCGTGTCGACATCCATTTTCATGCACCCTTTACTCGCGCCTTAAGACATCTATCTTCATGTCGACATCCATTTTCATGCACCCTTTACCTGTGCCTTGGCGCATCTATCTTCATGTCGACATCCATTTTCATGTGCCCTTTACCTGTGCCTTGGCGCATCTATCTTCATGTCGACATCCATTTTCATGCGCCCTTTACCTGCGCCTTGGCGCATCTATCTTCATGTCGACATCCATTTTCATCGCGCTTTACTGCGCCTTGGCGCATCTTTTTCCATGTCGACACTCTGTGTCGTGCGCCACTTACCTGCGCCAAGGGCGCAACTTTTTCCATGTCGACACTCTGTGTCGTGCGCCACTTACCTGCGCCAAGGGTGCAACTTTTTCCATGTCGACACTCTGTGTCATGCGCCACTTACCTGCGCCAAGGGCGCAACTTTTCCATGTCGACACTCTATGTCGTGTGCCCCTTTCTCGCGCCTTGGTGCACCTTTTTTCGTGTCGACAACGGGTTTTGATTTCTTTGATTTCCATATTCTTTCGCTTGTCTATATCTACCCAGGGGGGAAGATATATACAACACAACTCAAGTGACCTTGGCTTTCTTTTCTGGAGGACGGGAGTGGTAACAAGTAGAATCGCCACAACATCAAAGTTGGGTACTATCACCGAGAGGAAGCTTTCCTTTTCCATCACAACGTGGGCTGAACCCAAGCAACGTAAGAAGAAGAAGCGAGAAGGAGTAAGAGGCCCATGAGCAAGTGAACTCATGGCACTCAAAATTTGTACCATAGTTGACTCCGGGGTGGTAGAGAGTGCAGGCTCGAAGTTTCTATTGCAGAGGAGTCTATTAAACCTAGAGGTTCAATCGTTTCTTCCTCATTCTTGACCTTAGTACTCACTTTAGGGTTTCTTATGGGTCTTTCACCTCTTCCTCCTCATATTCACTTAGAAAAATAATGCTGTCAAGTCCATAAGGCAATTCTGGATTTTCTAGAGGGGTTTCCTCTTCCACTCGTTCTGTTTGAATTCTTTAACATTCTTCCGGTATACTATAGTAGAAGAGGAAGGGGTGGATTGCTCAGAACTCTAGCTGAAGAAGAAGGTGTAGATTGCTCATGTACTTCAAAGTCTTTAGGTGTTTTCTCCTCCTTCCTAGGTGTCATGGTTCCTCGTGAAGAAGATGGACCCTTATTCATCCCTGTAGGCATGCATTTTCTTATCAAACCAGATCTTAGTTCGATAATGATGGTATTGATCACCTCCTTTAGATTATATTTTTCTTCCACAAACCAATCAAGGGGCTCAAGAGGAGTGTTCTGATAGAACTTTCATATTCAACAAAATGTAAATCTTCATCATCATCTTCGAGTCCTTTAGGAAAACTAAAAAGATTGAAATCAACTATCTGCTGGAGGGAAAACTCCGCCATAATGCCTCATCCTAGCTTCAAAATCATCAACATAATCAGCCCAAGTAATCTTCAATATGAGGGTGATGGTGGTAGTCTATTATGAGGTTTTGGCCAATGTAGCTCCTTATATCAAAAAAAAAGTCGGCGCTTGAAGAAATGAACAATGAGAAGAGTTATGGTTCGGTTAATGTTCTATGCATCTAGGGATGTCTTGCATGTATAATTTCCCGAGAAAGATGGGGAAATGAAGGCCAGAAATCTTCTTATCTAGAAAGTCTAGTGGAGTTTATCTAGTTGTCTCAGTAGATCTCAACTAAAGCCATCTTGTCATTACGTAACATGGGGAGCTTTTGGGGGTAGTTGTCAAAACTAGCCGGTCTAATGTATGAGAATCTTCGAAATTGAGTGAAGAAGGCTCCATACTCAGTTATCAAAATATTTGCTTCATCGATAATCTCCTAGCAAGTTGTTACCTTCTAGGAGTCTCACAATGTACATTGTGAAGGCATCATTCACCCTTCTAAAACTATGGTTACTGACCTTGAGAGAAAAGCGGGGCAATACATGTAGATGGGCTCAACCTTTTTATCTCGTGATGAAATTGAAACCAAGCCACTCCCGAGATGCTTCCAGAGTGTACATGAGGTATGAATTCATGTAAAATGTCTTGGTTTTTTTAACCTGGGCTAGCTACTCTGTCAAATTTTCACAGATAATTTCGGCCCAATTCAAATTCTCGCTTACCCCATAAAGGATGTTGATAAAAGGGCACATCCAAAAATGAAATTCTTAGTAGAGGGCATATCCATGATCCTAGCTAGCAAAGTGATCAAGTCTCATAGTTCCTCTTTGAAATCCACCCGAATAACGCTTTAGATAGTCGGGATGCACCCTTTTAGGGTTTTTAACCAAGATTTTGCTACCCAAGTTTTGTACTTTTCACTATCCCGATCAAATAGTGTTTGAGCTTGAGTGAGGTACGAATGTTGGATTCTTCCATTTCGGGGATGCTTAGGCAGTGACTATGGCAACACCATCCAATTTAGCAATCAATTTCTCATGCACATTGACTATTTTCTTGGTGCCGATTGAAACTAGCCCCACAAGCGAGCACAAGTGTCTACACATTACACAGAGAGGGGAAATCCTGCAGCATACGCATTCCTACTATCATTTATTATTTGTGCCATGGGGGTAGGGTTGTCATAAGTTAACCTTTCCCAGAAATCATCGAAGCCCACGTGTTGCACTTCTCCAATATTAGGTACAAATGTCTCCAAGGAGGAAAGGTGTTTGTGGCCATAATACTTGAACTTCATGGCAGAAGAGTTTGAGGAAAATACCCTCGAAAGAATGAAGGCATTGACTTGAAACAAGATCTCCAAGGAAAGATAGAAAAATGTAGAGGCTGAAGGGAAATGGCTCAATTTTGTGAAAAAAATGTGAGATAAAGATAAAGAGCAAAAGGTGTGACAATTACATAGATGGTGGCCTCTTTAAATAGCTTTTATAGAGAGAAAATCATAAATATGCATTTAATATCGTTGCATGAGACTCAAAAAGGAAAACAGTGGAGAATGCGGGAAAAAATAGTCCATATTTTCCAAGGAACATTGGGACATAAGGGATGTGAAAATATGATTCGGCCGATATGGGAAATGTGTAAAAGTCGGGCTTGAACAACACAAGTGGTCCATGGGACGCTGGGACATAAAGGATGTGAAAATACGAAAAGGTTAGATGCGGAAAAAGTGGCGAATCAACGAACAGGAGGCCCGGCCACACTTCGAACATGCGGGACAAAAATATCCAAAAAGCCAACGGGAAAGGTTTGCAGGAATTGGCGGGTGGCGAACAAGAGGCCCGATCGCACTTGGGAAATGCGGGACAAAAATATCTAAAAACTTGCAAGACACTAAAAGAATCTAAAAAATAAAATCTCTTAACTTATTTGAACATCTCACTTCACTCAAACACTTTTGAAGGGTTCTAACTCAAAATATTTAGAAAATTGGTCTTTCAAAAAGGGGAAATTTTGAGGGGAAAACACCACCTGTAGCCTTTTCTCTCTCTACTTCTTCAACAAGGTCTTTCGGTGTCAACATGCGCAGAGGTCCATCTTCTAGAACCAGTCCACTAAGGTATAGACATAATGTATCATCAAGGGAATTTATTTGGTACCTTGGACTCGAAATGTGTCCTTTCCTTTAAAACAATCTCTCTCGATCTCCTCTGCCATGCTCAAAAAAGCATTGTTCTTTTTCTTCTCCAAGTCTTTTTCTTGTGTAGGGCATGCTATTTCTGCATCCTTTGTCTTAATTTCTTCTCACTGCGCCCGATGGTTCAGTAACCTTATCCATGTTGTTGCGTACAACTTCTTTTGAAACTTTCACTAATGCATTGCTAACATGTTCATCTAACATAACAATAGGATTTATTGTTACATTCCTCTCTTGGGGGTTCTTATTTAATCTCCTTCATATGGATGACTCCTCACACACATCAAAATCAAGCTCATCCATGTGTGTGTGAATTGACCATGAAAGTTTCTTCCTCATGCGCACAACTACCATATCCTCATCCATCAATTCCCATCCAAATAAATCCTTTGTGCCACAAAGTGCTCTCGGAAATAGGTGTGAAAATTTTTACCCATGTCCTCTACGTATCCCATGGCTGGTGCAATGTGCTCCCCACTCATTCTCCTTGATCCAGGCTCCTTAGAACTACAACATCTAAATTTATACCTGATCCGTCATGCCCCGAGCAAAGTTGTCATGTGCATCCTTTTCTTTGTCTTGTTCCTCCTCACCTTTAATTTCTTCATCCTTCTACTCTTCTTGTTTCTTTTCCATAGTCTTTTTCTCTTCTTCATACTTAAGAGGTGTAGGAGATCTTTGGCACTCTCTCCTCGGACTCAATTGCCTCTTCATTCAACCTCAACTTCCTCCTCCTCTTTTCGGTAGTCTCATTTTGCGAGGAGAGTCTAGGTGACCGACGAACCGACCGAGGAGTAACACCTTGAGTCCTTGTTCTATTGAATAATTTCTTAAAGCGGCACTCTCCTATACCGCTTTAGGATCTTCTCCTCCCATTCTTATCCTCAAGGCGGTGTAACCACGTGCTCTGGTTCCTTCCTTTCGAGGGCTTCCTCCTTCTATGTTCCAAGCCACCTCTATCCTCCTAGTAATCTTCGTCATCTTCGACCTCGATTTTTTCTCGTGGGTCGAGGCGTTGGAACATTCTCCAATGTATGCTTTCCTCTAGGTGGCCCCGGGAGGGTGAACTCATTTTAAACATACTTTTGGTTCTCAAGCTTGGGCTTGAGTTGGAGGTATACAAGTGCAGCTCCAATATCTCTAATAACCAAGCTTACTAGCTTGATACTTATAACCTTTGAGACGAGTCTCTTAATATAGGCTACCCTCCCTAGATACACATAGGTTTTCCTCAATGTGTGGTAGTCACAATCTACCTTATCTACATTAAAGCTCGGTTGGCATGCATCCAAGAACCCATGGTGATTCTTGAAAATACCTTGTTGTGAAGGCGTAAGGCGTTTACACCATGGGATCCATGCTCCATCTCTCATGGAAAACATTACTATACAGAAGTGCTGGTAGACAAAAAATTGTACCGCCTTTCCCATCACCGAAGGAAAGTCCTGGGAATGCACCATTCCTCTTCAAAAGTTGTGCGGAGCTGATAAAACCATTTCTCTTCCCTTTGTTTAACTTGTTTGGTCATAGACCCTTCACACAAGTATTTTCTTGAATCATTCAAAGCAGTGACCTATTTTCCATTAGATATTCCCATATCTTTTCCTTTGGTCCATCATGCACCCCGATATCCATGAACAATAGTGATAATAGATCAACTCCAAAGCTGATATTTCCTCCCGAGCGCACTTCTTTGATTATATTCTCATAAATATAATTGGATATATTGTAGACCAATCCTTGCGAAATCTTCCTTGCAATGTGTAACTACATGGTATTTACTTGGGACCATCTCTCCTGGTCATTTAGCTTTGTCACAAGATGTGCGGCTTCCTACACCACCGGATATTTCTTCGGTTTGTATATGTCCATGCCGCAGACCTTTAGTATACCCCAAATACTTTTTGGTCTCTAAGATCACGACCTTATCTATGAAATCAGCATTTAAATCTTCTCCATTGCCCTTCAATCCCGTGGATGTTGGAGATCAACGCGGCTATGATCCTTACTTGACATCTTGTGACATAAAAGAAATCTTCATGCACCCTAATGATGAGCCACCGATACAAGGGCTCATACTTTTCAAGTAAAGGAGTTCATACAACCTGATAGACTCCAATCCTTTTCAAAATTTCTCTCTCGCATCTTCATACAATGACATGTCTCTGTTGTGCGTTTATTTTCCTTTATGCTCAAGAGTGCATCCAAATCCTTCTTGTTCTCTCGTGGTGCGATGGTTGTACTCACTCACTTTACTTCTTCTAGTGTGTGATTGCCACTCCCTGGTCGACTATTACTCCCTCTGGATATTGTATTTCAGAAAAGTTACTTTCAAGTGTCTTTTATTCCTCTTCTAAGACCACGTTATTCTTTCCCTTCCTCCTACCGCAACTACTTTCTTTGGTGCCATTTCTACCTTACAATCCACCGAAAATACTTTCCTCTAGTATCTGCGATGTGTGAATCAAACCCTAGCTCAAATCATTGTGCCCTAGTGGAGCCCGCATGCCCTTGCTTTTTTGTAACACATTTTCTTTGCTCAAATCATTCTCCTATGGGAGCACAAGCTTCTCCTCTCGCATAAAATTTAATTCCACCTGTGTTTCACACTCTTCACACTGAACATGATTGCTCGGCTCTTCGCTCTTAATCACACTTGGCTCCTTCAACTTATTGTGATTGCAACGGTAAGAATGAACTTACCCTTTCCCTCTTTATATAAAGTTTCATTTATTGCTTCGTCACCTACCACAAATCCCTTCATTAATTGAAAAATATCCAATTTCCTATGTGGTACATATTCGCATCCTAGTCATAACCTTTAAAGCATGCCCTCCTACCTTCTTTCTACAAACTTCTCTTTAGTGCACTTCCCTATATGCCCGATTACCTCGTCACTATGCCTTCTTCTCGTAGTCTTCATGACCTCCGCTTTCCTCGTGTTATACACTTCCTCATTCATCCCCATATATGGTCATATTTTCTAGAAGCAATCTCTTCTTTATAAATTTTCCATCTTGAATAACACCTATAGTAGCTTTCTTCTTTTTCATGCATACCTATTTTTAATAATCCAGAGCCAAGATATCAACAACCACCCCACACTAAAGGCATGTGTAGTCCTTTGCGCATAAAAATTCTTCAAATAGGAATTAGCTTCTAGCGCAAAGCACGTTTATTACACAAAACACCAAACTGAAATTCACAAAGCATAGCGATGTGAAAGGAAATACATGAAATAAACACATTATTGAAATCCTAATCTATATGGAAATACTACCTTATTACAAACACCAAGAATAGTTATTTATAGTAGGGCTTCACTTACTCCCGTTAAAGTAACAGGTATTCATGTCCCATCAAGTGATTCTAACTAAGTAACCACAGGTTTCAAGTATGGAGGTGATAACATATGGCCCTAACCAATGCACCTTAAGCTTTGGATGGTGCAAGAACTTAGAATCATAAATAAAACACCATATGTCCAATTTCAAATGTCTTAGCCCCGATGTCTTGTCATGCCATGTCTTCTTCCCGGCCTTTTCCTACTGCTGACTCCAATGGGCTATTGCTCGCTCATCCGACTTGATGAACTTTTCAATTTGTTCCTTTAAGGCTTTCTCATTAGCTAGTCTTCCAAAGATGCGCAATACGCAAAGAAGGTAGCATTAATTCAAGTGGAAGTACTACTTCCACACCAAAGAATAACTTAAAAGGTGTGGCTTTGTTCAATGTTTTATATGTCATTCTATATGCCCAAAGTACAATAGATAATTTTTCATCCCAATACTTTCTTCCAACATCACAAAGTTTGGTCAATGTCTGGCTCAATATTTTGTTGAAAGCTTCAGTAGTTCGATTTTCCTAAGGATGGTATGGTGTAATCTTATGGTGTGCAACCATAAACTCATCCAATAAAATATGGATTATCTCATTCAAAAAATGTGTGCCTCTATCACTGGTTAAACTTAAGGGACAACCATACCTTGTAAGAATATTCTCCCATAAAAACCTTGCTATAATAGCTGCGGTAAAATCCTTGGTAGGTGCTTCTTCTGCCCACTGTGTGAGATAATACGTACAAGTAATAATATAACAAAATCAAGACCCTCACGCAGCCGATGAAATAGGACCCACAAAATCTATAGCCCATTTCTCAAATGGTTCTGCACTAGAGATTGGTTGAAGAGGCATTTCATCTTGTTTCCCTAGCTTCCCAAGATGTTGACAGTGATCACAAGCCTTACAAGTATGCCTTACAATCTTTATAAAGGGTCTCCCACCATAAGCTAGCTAGTAAAATCTTGCGTGCAGTAGCATCACCTGCATAATGCCCACCTGCAATACCACCATGAGCCTCTTCCATAATAGTTGTACGCTCATGTTCTAACACACATCGGTGCAAGATTTCATCCCTTCCTAACTTGTACAGATCACCACTGATTAACATGAAAGGTGTTGCTCGAATTTCAAGTTGTTTCTTCTCTAATGCTTTCATACCATCTGGTGCCATACCTATTTGTAAATATACAACAATGTCCTCTAACTCTAAAGGTGCGCGCTATAACTCGTATAACTATGTATTAGGAATTATATCTTTTATGGCTTGCGCATCCTCCCCGATTCAATCACGACAAGTGATCTAGGCCGAATTACTCTTCCTGTGTTTTACGACCATGGTAAAATAAAATTCTTAAAATAAGAGGACCCATTTGCAGATGCACCCTCGTAAGACTATTTTGTTGACCAAATACTTCAACGCCATCTGATCTGTATAAAATACAAATGGTGTAGCAAGTAAGTACTATCGAAACTTGTGTACTTCATATATTATTGAAAATGCTTCACGCTCCGTAGTTGTGTAATTCCGTTCTATAGGGGTGAGCTTCCTACCTGAAAAGAAAATAGGGTGATCTATAATACCTTCTCTAGGCTGATCCAAAATCGCACCAATGGCTGTTCCAGAGGCATCCACATAAACATGAAAAGGTTGGTCCATGAAGGAAAACGTATAATAGGTGCGGTAATAAGTTTCTCCTTTAATTTCTCAAACGCACGTTGCTATGGTTCTCCCAAGTAGAATGTACATTTCCTTTTCAGTAGCTCCTCCAGAGGGGCTACAAATTTGGCATACCCATTTATGAATTTCCTATAATAATACCTCGTATGGCCCAAGAATCTATGCACCTCACTTTGAATCGTAGGTCTTTGCCGCTGTGCCTATAATGACGAAAACCTTATTTGGATCTACCAACAAACTCCGCTCAGAGATTATGTGAACTAATAGTATCCCAAACGGTGTTGCAAATATGCACTTCTTAATATTTAAAGAGATACGAAACTATCTACACTATTCAAACATGAGGCGTAGGTTGTCAAAATGATCTTTAACAAGTCCATATAGTGTCCAGTCATCCAAATACACCTACAAGAAGTTGTGAATGAAATCTTTAAATGATTGAACCACTATCCATGAAAAGACAATAGGTGTGTTTTTAGTCCAAAAGGCATTACAAAGATAGGCAAAGCTGCCCCATTTAGTAGTAAAAGTGGTCTTTTCCCGATCCTCCTAGGAAATTCTAACCCGATGATACCTAGAGAAGCCATTTGTAAATGAATAGATTTCGTGCCCCGCCACGCCTTCTAATATTTCCTCGGTGAATTGCATAGGAAAATGATCTATCACGCATACAAAGATTCTCGCTCTCGTAATCCACAAAAATCCTAATATGACCATCCTTATGAGCATCGATTAACATTAGACTAACCCATTTCGATTCATCCAAAGACCCGATGATGCGAGAATTAGTCATTTTGTCGATCTCTTCTTTCACTTTTTCACGCAGATTGGGGTTCATTCTATAGGGTCACTTTCTAACCGGGTGCACACCCTCTTTTAGTTTTATCTTCATTTCCCATAGGGATTCATGCACGCCTTTAAGTTGATGATACCCTTGTGGAAATAAATCTTGTAATCCCGCAACAACTAAATAAGTTTTGCCACTTCCGATTATGACCAATAGTCTCGATTATGGCCTCCTTAGGCTCAACTTCGATCCAATATTTATTTTCTTTGTCTTCATAGGCTCGTGATATGCACACGCATTCGTATCTATACTTTCTAGGACTTCGCACACCCCTAATGAATGATCAACATACATACTTTCTATTTCCTCATCATCTACTAGGTATACCATTTTTCCATTTTCCATTTCAAGGCAAGTGCTAATCAAGTAAGATGGAGTCTATTTCTTCTACCTCTTCGAACTGGTGGCCAATATGCATGTATCAATACCAATATGTATGTACCCAAAGTTTTCATACAACCGAGAACATTAAAATCATATCAACCATATACACAAAACCCTTAATGAAGAAAGGATTTGATAAAACCATATATATAAACCTCAATAAAATAAACCTTAAGCATAAGTTCACACAAATACATACCATTTGTATTAACTAACGGATTCAAATATGAATGCCACAAAATCTTGTATACATGAAAACCCACCAAGTCAATACCATACAAATTCAATATAACCATATTTTATTTGCCCAAATCATTCATATATAGAGAATAACAATATATTTTATAGATTTAAGATAAATAATAAAAAATCCAAAACCACATGATGATTGTAAACTTAATATCATATTTTGTAATGAAAATAATAGATGGAGCAATATACTTACGGAGGGGTATAGCCTATCATGCATATTACTGTTTCTTTCTTCTTTCCTTTCTTCCTGTGCAAGCTCGACTCAAATCTATTTCCTTAGAAATTTAGAATCTCCTAAAACTCCTCATACTGATATACTGCAACAAAAATAAATGCAACCCAATAATTCATCAACTCCTATTAAGAGCTTCATGCAATAAGCCATGCGAAATTAACAAAGAAACGAAATAATAGGAACTATTTACATGAAATTTTGAGGAAACTTTGACCTCCCCATCAAAGCAATCAATAACAATAGACTAGAAATTGAGTTTCCCCCTCAAAACCGCTTGCCAATTTTCCAAGGCGGTTGAGGCGGTTCGCCGTCCCCCATTCAATACATGCGAGTAATGTGTCAGTCTAACTTTTCCCGCCGTCTATTTTTTCCCATTTAAATTTAGTGGAGTTATAACTTATCTTCTAAGCCAACTTTCCAATTTATTTAACCACGACTGTAGTTATGACCTCTATAATTAGCTAGGTCCTCCACTAATTCGATGACAATATTAATTAAATACAAACTCATAAATATAACAGATTACGTACTGATAAGGAGGTGATAATTCACCATATATCACATAGTACCCCATTCGAATCCTAGGCCATATTTTATATAACATTGGGCCAAACATTACACCCGTTAGGTTAGGTTTCAGTTATTTGACATATTCATAGTGGTTCCCACACATAAGTTCCTCAAATATATGTATATTCCAAGGCTTAGATAGTATAGATTTAAGCCTTCATGATTTTGAATATATATAAACCTTAGTCTAGATCAAGGTTAGATTCCATATCAACTTAGGCCCATTAATTTAGTAATCTTAGAGCCTTGTGAAAATAAAAAAATCTATTGATATTACATTCCACATTATCATGATGACTCAGGATAATATCCTAGGACATAATAAACTAAAATCAGGTATTATTCTGAAGCATCATCTTTGCATAGAAAAATAAATAACTCCAAAATCAAATTATACCACGCCCAAATTTAGTAAGGTCGTGGTTTGTTCAAGAAAATAATAATATTAATCACTTTAGAGATTACCTTGAGATATGTCAACACTGTTCTCTCCCGAGTATGGATCATAATGACCAAGTACCCGGAGTCACCATACTTATGAGAATGATCAAGAAAACCAAAGAAAGTAATAACATTGGTGTGATCACAGTTACCATATATATCTAACAACATATCATCAAGTACAAAATCTTAATAACCAAGATATGCAAGTATGTTAGATTAATTGAGTAAAATCAAACCTGTCCCTTCATGATGTAGATATGCATTCACATATATTCCTAGTAAAGAACACCACGCAGATACAATTCAATTGAAAAAGTATGTCAAACCAATCACATGATCAAAGTAAGATTGATAAGACAATAGGGGTATTACAATATAGATTGTGTAATGGGTTCATTAATGGGTCAAATGGTTCTAGGCATGACCTCTTAGCTCATGTGGTTATTCAAAATAGTAGTAAAGTTTTTAGATCAAGAAAGGATGTCTATGATGAGATTCATCGATCAATGATGGCTAGTGTGGTTCAAGTAATACAAGCTTCAATACTTTTCACTTCTTCAACAAGAAACACAATCGTATATCTAAAGATAAGTGGAGAAAAGACCATGAAAGAAACATCAAGAGCCTTATATGAAGGTCATGTGAAGGATTGTGAAGGGTATCTCAAGATTTTTGAAGTTGTGAAGATGCGTTTTAGGAGATTTCTAAAGTCAAATTCTAGATATATATGACCATTAATGGCATTTGTTTGTTGGGTGTCTTATATGTTAGGTCTCAAAGAGTTGTTAGTCCATGTGTTTCAAGTTAGTGTGTGGGTGACTATATTATAAAAAATTCAAAATTCGTAGTCTAAGCTTCAAGTTATGATAAAGTAATTAAGGTCCGATATTGGGTATGTTTGGTCTATCTCTCTGTGTATTTTTGTTGCTCAAATTTTTGGGTGTGTTCTTCAAATTCATATCTAATAATGAAGTCTATTAGGTCTCGTAATCATCATATGTGAGTTCTTTGTCTTGAGTTGGTTAGGTCTTATCATGTATCAAGATCCTATGTTAGGTGTTATTGGTCCATAAATGTGTTGATGAATTTGTGTGTTTATGGTATGTTAGTATATGATTTTGAGCGTTTGATATCAGCTTTTCATCAGTATGACTCAAGTATCCCGATCTACTCTTGAATGTTAAATTTCTTCAAGGTTTTTTTGGTCATAAGTGGTTTGTCATGTAGTCTAAAAACAAGTGATATTTTGTTTATGGTTTAGTTATTGGTCCTATGATTCTCATGTGGTGAAGTTAATATGAATAAAATCCCATTTTGATGCATCATATGTTCTTGAAGGAGAATATTATGTGTTCTCTCGATCAATGTGTGTCTCAATCAAAGGAAATAATTTAATCTATGAATTTTAGTCCTATGAAAGTAAGGGAAGATAGTTTGGCTCATCAAGGCATCAAGAATGAAGTGGTGTTACAAGGTTTAGTGTTCTAAATGATTGGAAATGAAAATCTCCATGTGTCAAAAGTTGATTATTGGTCTTGAATTAAATTTGTAATCATCCATCAAAGATACTATTGCACCATTTCTTAATGATTGAAAAGGTTTAAGAGGATATGAGGATACATAAATCATGGTGATAACATTTAGAGGTTCTATCATGATCTACATGTTAAAACAAAGTTCTCAATGTATATCAGTGTCTGTGAGGAGAAAAATCGAGTCAAGGAGTGAGGAGGACTCTTAGGTAATGATTGTTGATACATCTTAGGTTTGTAAAGAGGTTATGGAAGAGGTATGTTTGAAATTTATTGAAATGTTAAAGGCATGAAATAGAAAGATACAAATCAATAAAGTATTTTTGAAACAAGAGGAGACAAGTTCCATGATGATTAGGGAATAAATGCATGAGTAAATCAAGATTGAAGTGTGTAAAGGTGCTTTTACATATATGGTGTAGTTTTTTAACATTTTACTGACATTTTATTGTGTTTTTAATATGAATCTACTAATTTTCTAATAGGCAATAGAACTATGTTTCTAATTTTATATGCAATATTTCAAGTCTGTATATCAATCTCCAAAGGTTTAGTAGATGATAGTCAGTGACAAAGGTCTAGCGAAGTCGTGTCTATAGATAAATAAAAATGGGTTTTCAAGTGAGAAAGGAAAGGTCCTATGTAAGTATGGTCTCTATAACAATGTGAATACATGAAGTTAAATATGATCTTAGTTCAAAGTATCCCAAATGTGAAATATTGAAAAAGGCAGTGCTATAGGTTAGAATGAGAATCATCAACTAGTTCTAACAATAATTATAAGATAAATGTTACTTATAGTGTGAAAGAAAGTATATTTGGATCTTGTTCTTATATGAATTGGACTCATGATGTTAAGGTATGTCTTGCATTGTATATTTTTTGTTGGTTGTTTGGTCAAACTATGAATGTGTGCGTGTACAATAAAGTTTATAAGTATCAGTGTTGAATCTTTGAAGGTTTCTTGAGAGTTGTGAGAAGATTCTTTTGTGAATTAATATTTGATTAATGGATTTTGAAGATCAGAATCAAAGTTTCCCCAATAAGTTATTGGATGAAGTTGTTTTAGTATACCATAGGTGAATAAAAGGTCTTCAATATTTTTTTCTCCTTTTTATTCTTAAATCAGGTATGAAATACTAAGATAGTGTGGTATGAGGCATGTTATGACTAAGTTACTATGAAGGTTTTGTTGGAAAGTAAATGAGGAGAAAAATTGTGAATGTACATGTCCGAGAAAAATTTAAGAGATAGGGGAAGCTTGTTTTTTCTTCTTTATTAGGCATCTCACATGTCTAGAAGGTGTCTATGAGCTTTTACGGGTAGAGTAGATGATGATTTTCAAGTAAATCTTAGAGGTAAGTAAGTGTTTGACTTAAAAGGTTGAAATGGTATGAGAAGAGGTAGAAAACATTAAAGAAGCATATCATGGAAGAGTCAATATGGTTGAGTCATCTCTTTGATTTATATGAAAGGTAAGTGCTCTAATTCTTGTGTTTATAGTAAGATTTGGATAGTATGGTCCTAGGGGAGTTACAAGGAGTAATGTCATGTTGTTCTTGAGCCTCTAAAGCATGGAGAAAGTGGTCATCAATGGTCCTAAAAGGTGTAAAGATAGTATTAGAGGTAGATTAATTAGATTTATTTCATGGAACACACTTAGATGGTGATGAATGACAATGAAAAATCAAAATAAGAGGCCATCGAACTTTAAGGAGGATCTTGTTTGTATGATTTATCAGGACCATGGATCTATTTTTCAGTTTCTAAGTTGAAAAGAGATACTATACTCCAAGGTGGAGTATTTTGGGTATGTAAGTTGAGTTTGTGCATTGTTTCCATTGTGTCATGTTGTGTGTTGTCATTTTCCATGTCTTTTTATCATTGTATCCTTTTTCATATATGTCAAAGGGGGAGAGAAGCATCATAAACATGGAAATGATTCATGTAGGTGTGTTGGTCATGTTGATTGCCATCAATGTTTCTAAAGGTGGTTGTCATCAATGACAAAGGGAGATATTATTGGTCATTGTGTTTTTTTGTCACTAATTTCAATTCATTGATGTAAAAGGGTGTCATGAGTACATATCAGTCTCCATGATATTTTATTAAAGTGTCAAAGATGAAGCTTTAGTAGTCAAGTCATGTTTGGTGAGTTGTCAAGATGTCCTGGTGTAAGGTTGAGTTATTATAGTAATTTTTGAGCTCTCTAGAGTTGTTTGTAGGTTTTAATGAGGTCATTTAATGTCCATAAGCTATGTTATAGGTTTATATGATTTTTCATGAGGTCAACATGGTCATTTCATGGTGTTTTATGTTTGAGTTAGGTCATTATAAGCTTATTTTATGCCTAGAGCATGCAAAATAAAATGGAGATATGAATTTGGAACCAAATCAATCTTTTTGGAGCATGGGATAATGTTAGGAAAATGTACCAAAGGTGTGTTAGAATTTTTAGTTCAGAAATCAGAGTTATGATGCATATCTGGGGTCCTTGGGAAGGGAATTGTGAGAAATACCCAAGTAAGCATGAGTAAATGAGATTGAATGGAGATTTTGATACATAGCTTCACTATATAGTGAACATGGAAAGTTAGAAGATGTTGTCATGATTGATTCTTCATGACAAGTTCTATGTCATTTCGACATGGGAATTCAAATGTATGTAAGTTTTAGTGAATCCGAGTAAGTGACGGTGTGTTTTTAGAGAAAATGTTGACCTTCTAATGTTTTTTGTGAATTGTGTGCTTTGTATGGGGATATAATATCTTTGGTATAGATCATTAGGTTAGTTATGAAGGTTTCACAAAAATAATGAGGTGTTTTGATATTCACATTTTTATGAATGATTGTTAAGAAGATAAAGTGGTTTGAAACCCTAACTAAACCCTAAAGCTATGAGCGGCTTATAAAAATGTTAGTTTACCATACTATTTTTTATTGATTTCACAAATGTGATGATTGGATGTATTAGAGGACTAGTCCATATTTCTAGAAAGGTATTCTAGAAAATGTGGTGATATGTGGGCCCCACTTAAATTTGCTTATTTTTGAAGAGTTCAAGTTTGTGCCAAAGTTATCTGAATGAGGTAATGATTAAATTTACATTTACGATGGCCTTGAATTTTTTATTTATTATTAATAAGTTTAAGATCATGGTTTTTATTAAATAGTACAAATTGCAACATATCTTTGAAGATTGGTTTTTGGGGTAATTTTGAGATGCTTTCTTAAAATAGACATCGCATAAGCTCCTGGGGAAGTTAGGACTCCATTCAAGTTGTGTTGTAAATCATGTTTAGATAAATTTATAATGATATATTAAAGTTTTGATTTAGTTAAGGTATGCAAAATTTAAGATTTGTTCTTTGAAGCTCAAGTTTGAAGGATGTTTGTTCAACAAGGTGCAAATAGCTACATAATGTAAGTTGTTGATTATGAGTTTTTCAACATTTTTTAAGGTTTTTGAGGGCTTAGGAATAATTTATAAGTAATTTAAAGTTTTTTTAAAGTTTATAAGTGATATTTTGTGATGGAGAATGTTAAGCTCATTTTTAGTTCTTTGAGTACAAGAAGAGATAAAGAACATTTTGTAGAGATTTACTTGGTTTCAAGGCCTTGCACATGGAGTTTCAAGGAGTTAAAATATGTTATGGAAAGGTAATTAAGATATATTTATAATATTTTATGTGTTTTCTCATGATTATATGTTTTGGTTAGTCATTCAGGTCATTTTACGAAGAATTTTGTATTCTCGGATTACACGATAGTGTTGTTTTGTCGAAAGATTGAGTTATTTAGAGCATCAAATGGATGAGTTGATGTTTTATATAACATAGATTATGAATAGGGGTGATTTTTTTTCATCAATTTAAGGCCTTTAGAGGCCTTTAAAGTGAAATATAGAGTGTTAATTAGGCGAGTTTGCAAAATTGTTGTTTGGGAAACTTTTTTTTGTTAAGGAAAAAGTAGTTGTGATTTGAACCTGCGGTTGTTTCATGAGTAATAATTTTCATGAAGTGTTATAATTTTTTTTGTATTTCCATTTATTCATCACATGCCATAGTTGAGGTGTTCTTGGGTGGTCTTAAGGCCCGAAGGTAAAATCAGGTTATTAGAAACAAGTGTTTTCTAAAGGTAATGAGCTAGTGGGCCGTTAAATGAAATAATATAATTGGATCATGTTCATTCGGACCACGTTTGATGTTTAAATGATATATTACTCATGTTTGGTGATTATGGGAGATTTCCTAAAAATATTTTTGGCATCAGGTGATTTTTCTCATCGTAGCAATAGGGTTTTAAGGCTTGTTGGTGCAATAATGAAGGTGCGCATGACCGACCTATATGGATCATTTTTTATTGTCAGAACAAATGTATTTCAATTTATTATGTTGTATGGGTCTAATTTTTATGAGGGAATGACCTACCTTAAATTATAAAGAGGAAATGCATATAAAAGAGAAGTTTGAGCTCATTTGGTCATGGTGAGATAGTATTGTATGAGTAATTCTTGTGAACCATATGTGAGTGAATTGTATATATGAGGGAAGGTTTTTATATTTGACCAACAAAATTATAGGTTGAATACTGATTGAAAATATGTGTGAAAGAGTTTATATAAAATACAATTCTAATATGATCTAGAGAGTGAGTTGAAGAAGGTGTGCTTGAGAGAGGGTTTGAAGGAATTTGGAGCTAAACTTTTGGATTACTATCAACTATGGTATCAACATATTTTTAGTGGTCACAACTCCGTAAAAAATCTTATTATGAGTCATATCCATAGGAGAATATTGTTGTGACTTATATAAATAAGGTTTTATGGGTTAGCTCTCATTGTGGGGTTGGTGCCTCACTAAAGAAATATCTTGTGATGTGTAATATTCACTTGAGTCCTTTGTTATGCACAATATAAGAAAAATTTTAGGGTTTGGTGGTCCTTGTGGGGTTGGTGCCTCACTAATAAAATCTTGTAGGATTTTTATTATTCATGTAAGTCCTTGTTTTTATTAATATCAGTAATGGTTTCTAGTGGGTTTTCCTCCCCATAAGGGTTTCCCACTTACATTTGTTGTCTATGTATTCACTCTCTTATTGAATGCTCTTGTGAATGCTTAGTGAACATCTAATAATCTCACATGTGGTTATGTATGATGAATGGTTAAATGAATTTTGAATGTTTCTCAAGATAAAAGAAGTTAAATTTGTTTAGCATTGATTCACCCCCCTCAGTCCATTGTGCTTCTAATAATTGGTATCACGAGTTAGTAATTGTGAAGAAAGCTTGATAATTTGAATGAGATATTCATGAAGCACATGTATGGGAGATAGTCAAGGACAAATTAAATTGAATCCACTAGTAAAGATGAAAACATGTTTAAAAACCTTATGGTTTGACATTTGGAATGATGATCTTGGTATGTGTTCCTCCATTTCTAATCCATTTGATAAGAATAATAGTGAAGGTTTCAAAGTAGACATTTGTACTGATTTTGAAGCATGTAGCCTAAACTAAGAGATATGAGAAGATGAATATACCCTAGAAGTAGACCTTGAGGATAATCCTAGATCTATAAGGAAGAAATTGAAATTGACTTGACAAGGAACATAAAAGAGTTGAAAATTCAAAGAAATAAGATTAAGGAGATGAAGTCATTAGTGCATTCATTAAAGGAGAAATTAGGGTTTTAGAATAATATCATGGGTATCATCAAGGACCATATTGAAGATTAGGTGAGCAAGCTAGTTACCTTGAAGGATGGGCATGAGATGTCTATTTTCAAGATCTTCATGTTTGAGAAAGGATGTGAGAGATCTATTCCTATTGAAGGTTCCAAGGTTGATCATATTGTAAAACTCAATAGTTGTGGTTTCTCAAGACCATACAAGTGGTCTTATTTCTCTGAATTAATTCTCATAGTGTATGGACTATGTAATCGGTTCAAGAATGGGTCAAATGGTGCTAAACATGACCTCTTAGCTCATGTGGTTATTCATAAGAGTAGTAAAGGGTTCAGATCAAGAAAGGATATCTATGATGAGATTCATGGATCAATGATGGCTAGTGTGTTGAAGTAGAGAAGTTCAAGACTTGCCACTTATTATATAAGATATATGAGCATATATATGAAGCTAAGTGGAGAAAGGAACATGAAAGAAACATCAAGAGAGTATTGAGATTCTAAATGAAGGTCATTTGAAGGATTTTGAATGATATCTCAAGATTTTTGAAGATGTGAAGATGAATTTTAGGAAGTTTCCAAATTTGAAGTTCATTATGTATATGACCATGAAAGTCATTTATCTGATGGATGTCTGATATGTTAGGTCTCAAATATTTTTGGTCCACGTGTTTCCAGTTAGTGTCATGAGTAAGTCTATATTATAAAAATTAAAAATTATGAGTCTAAGTTTGAAGTTGTGATAAAGTAATTAGGTACTTTAAGGTATGATATTATCTATGTTTGATTTGATATGTGTATTTTTATTCTCAAAGTCTATGGGTCTGTTTCTTCAAATTCATATCTTGTAATTAATTATTTTAGATCCGTACTCATCTTATTATGAGTTATTTGTTTTGAGTTGGTTAGGTCTTGCAATGCATCATGAGCTTATGGTAGGTGTTATTTGTCCATAAATGTTTTAATGATCCTTTGTGTTTTAATGGTATATTGGTCTCTAAGTTTAAGGGTCTGATATCATTTTGTTATTGTTTGAGTCAAGTATCCTGATCTAGTCTTAAATGTCAAAGTTATTCAAGGTGTTGTTGGTCATAAGCGGTTTTTCATGTAGTCTAAATAGAAGTGATATGTTGTTTATGGTTGAGTTATTAGTCATATGAGTCTCATGTGGTCAAGTGAATAAGAAGAAAATCCCATTGTCATGCATCATATGTTCATGAAGGAGAAGATTCCAGGTTATCTAATCAAATTGTTCCTTGGTCGGTGGAAGTAAGTTAATATTTGAGTTTAGTCCTTTGAAAGCAAGGGAAGCTAGGTTGGATCATCAAGGAATTAAGCATGAGGTGGTGTTACAGGTTTTAGTGTGTCTAAATGATGGGAAATGAGAAGCTAGATGTGTCAAAATTTTATTCTTGGCCTGAATTAAATTTTTAATATTATCTTAGAGATATATTACACCATTTCTTGCAATGATTGAAATGGGTGAATAATATTCGAGGAGATCTAAATGGTGGTGATATCATTAAAATTTTCTATCATAAGGTACAAGTTAGAAAAGAGGTTTTTCAATGCATATCTAGTATGTGAGGAGAAAAATTGAAGGAATGAGGAGGAATCTTAGGTAATCGATTGTTGATACATCTTAGGTATGCAAAGATGTTCGGAAAATGTATGTTGGAAATTTATTGAAATGATAAATGTGTGAAATACTAATATAAAAGTAAATAAAGGATTTTTAAGCAGTGGGGAGACAAATTTCATGATGATCGTGGAATAAGTGCATGAGGAAATTAAGATTTAATCTGAAGTGGTGCAGATATAATAAAAAATTCAATCATATATTCACCTTTAGATAGTTTTCAAACATCAATCTCTACATTTGAGGATCATACCAATGCCCAAAAAGACTTATAGCTTACAAAAAATGACAAATACACTTTTGAATGATCTCATCAACACTATAAATTGTCTAGGATATTCAATCATTGCTATTTCTATAATCAAATACATCACATTTCATGCAACTTCTCTAAAAATTGACCTTGTCAACTACTTACTCAATTTCTTGCTTCATTAGCTACTTACCCAAGAGTGAAATTTTTAGAGTTTTTCTTATTCAATTATTCCTATATCCTTTAACTAATTAAAATTCTCCAAATAACCTTATATCCATCATCAAATTGACTTAAGATAAAAAAAAAAAAAAAATATCTTCTTAGTCAAAGTTGCCTACCAGGTGTCCTTAAGGCAAGCATTCTTGCAACATTCATAAATAGAGACTTTTAAAGATACCTAGAATAAAGTGTAAGATTAATTAAGTTTATTTAAGCATCCCTAATATTCATGAAAATTTTTATAACTCAATCATTCTCGTAGCTTCATGAATCTCACTTTTTTCTTTCTTGTTAAAAATGCTCCTACTAGTGTGGACAATCTTTTGTCATGTATAACTTCAGGTACATCAATAAAATCACAAAAAGTTAAAAACCCACATTGAAAATGTGGATTAATTACTATATTAAACTTTTCAGCTCTTTATGACACTTCCATAAAATTTTATGCTTATTATCCCATAACTGGGTTTCACAATTTTTAAATCATTAAAATCTTAGGGGTTCAAATTATTATATCTTATGGTAGAACATTAAAGGCATAAAACAAAACCACTTTTATTTTTATTCCATAAACATTCCCAAAAATTTAAGATCATTTTTATTACCTAAAAATAAGTTATTATTTTGCATACCGAATCACACTCCTAGATGGCAACAAACACACAACTTTGCATTAATTTTCAATTCAAGCATATTTGACCCAATAGAGTACTAATTCCTAAGTACATTATATTAATTAATATAAAATACACTACAATATAATTCAAATCATTATAAAATTCTACACCCATTCATTACCATGTGAAAATCAATCAATAAACTCATATATGTGCCATGCATTATGGATCACAGTCATCCACATTGTTAGGACAATCTAGATATTAAAGCGAGTTATCATGATATAAAATACATTTAAACCTCCAAAATATTATTTGAAAATATATTAATCACTTCCATAAGCATGAAAATAAACCAAACATATTCACATCCCGCATCCAAAACTCAAAATTATTCAAGACAAGACAAAGTTCCCATACAAAATGGAACATTATATTGATATCCATGTGCTGCATACAACGTTTTATGCTTGATACCTTCACTCCTTCCTCCTATAACGTGGGTATGACCTCTGATCCTCTCCCTCTCATCATATATCCCTATTTTGTAACTCCTTCCCCTTCTAATATTCGAATTTCATCATTACATATAATTCCCTTTTGATGTGTAACTCCTTTCTTGATTCATAATTGCCTTGTTTTGCAACTCTTGGAATTCATATGTATTGTTCACATATTATGATCATTTTTACAACATTTAAACATGTCTCTAACTCTAATGACCTATGACACCCCAAGATAGAAACTTATTATTCTTATACAAGCTTTCATTTTCCTTTTACACTCACAACAAGTCACTTTGCCTTTTTAACAAGCTTTTACAAATTTGAATCCCTTTTTGGAGGGAAAATACAATAAGAAGAAAAATTAAAATTTTAAACATTTCCATCACCTTGACATTAATCACATTATCTCCTAAGACCCCTAAAACACTCAAATAACCTAATATCATGACAAAGAGGACAATTATCACCTTAATGTTTCTCACTCCATGATGCTCCTACATCATACTCTCAAGGTGGAGAAAAGAAGCCACATACTACATTTTGATTTATTTTGAGGTATTTTGATATTTTTTTATTAAGGGCGAATAGTTTTGAAGGGACTATACCCTATATACAAAAGGGCTCAAAAGCGAGAAAGTAAAGATGAGAGAAAGATCCAGAGAAGGGAAAATTGATCCCGAAGAAGGGCTCAATGACCCAAATATTACAATATAAGTGAAGAAAGGATCTAAACGTACAAAGATCCAAAAGTAAGAAGGAAAGATCAAAAAGAAACCAAAAGAGAAACAACATATAGAGCTCCGCCAAAAAACAGCTCCAGAACCACAGATGACAGCCACATCGCAGCCAAAAACAACATCACAATGACCGTTACTTGATGGCTTTGTAAATCTTGGTCTTGATAGCCTGCAGGTGACATGAAGAAAGGCAATGGCGGTGGCACGAGAGGAGTCTTGCATATCTGCTTGGGATATTGCAATATCCCTTTTCTCTTTAGGACCCCAAATGTCCTCACTAACCCCACTTAAGCAAAGAGACACTATGGACATGTTGTTCAATGAAATTTGCAGACAATATGCGAGTCATTGTGGCTTTTAGCATTCCCCAATCTGCCATCTAAGGACTGTAGCTTCTTGAAGACTTCAGCAATAACCCCCTCTTCCTCCTCAGTTTGAAGGATTCTTTTACACTTAGCTCTTTCCATGTTTTTTATAGCCCCTTTGAGCTCTTGTATCTCCTTTTCTAATCTGTCCACCCTGCCTAGCAATTCCTCTTCCTTGGGCTCCTCCACCGGCTTGCTAATATGAAGGAGGTTTTCAGAAAGTTCCAAGTCTTTGTGGCTCCTTAGGACCCATTGGGAAGCAGGGATTTTAGCTTTAAGGCTCTTGCTTTTCTTGCTGGAAACAACATCTTCATTCTTTCTTTTAAGCAGGGGGGAGTGGAAGCAGTGTGGGCAGGTGGAGGTATGGAGGAGGGAGGTGGGGTAGGATTCACGGGAGGGCAGCTGGAGCAGTGGCGGTGGATCAAGAGGATAAGTCCCTAGTGCAAAGGGACAACCCTAGAGTGGCTCTGAACTTCCCTTATAGATTTCTCCAGAGAGTTAATTAAATAGTGAGGAAAGCTGATAATGTTATTTCTACAAAAGTGATTCAGAAATATCAGATGCTTTTGAGGTATAGTCACAAATCTTCCTTCAAGGGTAACATACCTAACCACCATTTTGGCCAGCTCAGCAAAAGGTTCAGGAATCGACGCCACCTTGATGCCAGCGGTCACGAACTCAAGATTTTCCCCCTCTTCCAGAAATTTCTTGGTCTCCACCTCCCTGTCCACCTTCTTATTGAAGAATTTGGTGCCTTCCAGGCTGAGGCCCGTGATCTGAGCGATGAGCTCTTCCGTGATTTCCATCTCCATGTTACTATATTTGACAATCCTATTCTTCCAACCCTGGGTGAATTTGATAGAAATGTCTTGGTCGAAGCCTTGGATCCTTTCAATGAAATTAGACAGGCCCCCGATTTGCAGGTAATCCCAAAGCTCCGTGTTCTCTTTCCACTCAGGATTGTGGGTCGGTTCAGTTTTGCAAGGCGGACCCCATGTTTCTCGCTTCTTTTCTGTTCTCAATGGTAAAAAATCTACCATTGTGCAGACAGCGAAGAGCTTTGATTTTGATGTTTGAATCTTTCCTTTGAATTGTTCTTGCACTATTTCTATTAATCCTACTACGTTTTGTCTCACAACCACCTAGGTCCCAAATATTGTTCTTCATCTTTGCATTTTCCTTGAATTTTCTCTTCTTCCTCTTGATTTCCATCTTGATTTTTTCAACTTCATCCTTTCTTCACCTATACATGCACAAATAAACAAAAATCAAATATATATTCTTCCTCATGCTTCTTCATATCATTCATCCCTATATATCCTTTGATTTCCATGTTTTCCTCATTTTATTTTCTTGAAAAAGTGAAAAGTTTCATTTCTCTTCATTTCCTTGCTTGCATGCTTATCGCTTCATGTTTTCCATTATCCAAATTTGTCTTAAATGTATAGCTATATGCATTATCCTCATTTGCATCTTCATGTCCCCAAGAATCAAGAATTTTCTTGGCTTTACCTTCACTCTTTCTTTCCTCATTCATCATACAAAATAAGTCTTACAAAATCATCATGCTCATTACCCCACTCAATCTTACTTGTTCCAATCTCTTTTTGCTTTCTAAATGCACCAGTAGAGTCTTTTTCCAATTTTTCTATAAATGCACCTATTGGAATATCATTCTCAATCATCAAATAGGTAAGTTTGGAGTCAATTTGGGTTACCTTTCCTTCCTCAAATGCATTCATGACTTCTTGTACCTACTTCTCTAACTCATCTTCACCTACATTCACCTCATCAAAATTGGTTTCTTTCTTGGAAAAATGAGAAAAAAATCATCAAGCTCTTTGATTTCTTCATTTATCTTAAGCACATTTATTTATCTATCATCCTCGTCATATGTATGCCTATCAAATTTGATTTCATCTTCTTTTGGACTATTTATAAATAAAAGGACTCCAAGGGGAACACAACTTGATTCACATACCTCATCATCATATTGAATTACTGATGTACCTTATTCTTTATCTTCGTATTCCTCTACTATCTTATCCATATCATCAAGTAACTCTCCTTCTTCAGGGTATTAGTAGATAAATTCTTCTTTGAGTTCTTGTTCTTCTTCTTCCTAACCTTTCCATTGGTACTCTTCTTATACATACGCATATTCTTATTCCATTCTCATTATCCATTCCTCAACCATCACTACATCTTTCTTGAGTTTTCTCAGCTCTGTATCAAACCATATATAAAAAATTCTCTCTTTATCTTTCCTCTTGGACTTTTATCTCTTCTTTTTATCATCTTGACTCTACTTCTTATGGTTAAAGATTCTCACCAGCTCAATCACTAGATCTTCTATTTCCATCTCTATATTTACATCTATTGAAGAATTATTTTTCACCTTTCTCTCCTCCACACCTCACCTAAGATTCAAATATGGTCTCTCGGTGTCCTCTTACTATTTTCTTCTTCCATTCTTCCACTTATTTTAACCTCTTCTATTGTACCTGCAATCTCACATTCACACTTACACTTTAACTACTACCCACAAAAATACATTCTAACTTTGATACTAATTGATATAGAGAAAATAAGAATTACAAGCATATATTCACCTTTATATAGTTTCCAAACATCAACTAGACCTTATATTTGCATTTAAGGATCATACCAATGCCAAAAAGGCTTATAATTTGCAAAAATTAAAAATACCCTTTTGAATGATCTCCTTGGCACCATACCTTGTCTATAATATTCAATCATCAAATACATCATCATTTCATGAAAATTTTCTCTAAACACTCAAATTGTCAACTACTTACCCAATTTTATGCTTCATTGGATACTTACACACGAGTGCAATTTTTGGATATTTTCTTCTTTAATGCTTCCTAGATTATTTAACTTGTTCTAATGCTCCAAAAAACCTTACCAAGCTTCTCTTATGAGTAAAAATTTTCTACTAGATGTCCTTCACACAAATATTCTTGCAAAATTCATGGATGGATGATTTTAGAGAGACCTAGAGTATATCATAAGATTCATTAGTTTTATTTAAACATCCCTAAGGTTAAACAAAATTTTATAACTCCACTCCTATATCTTCATCAATCTTATTTTTCTCCTTCTTAATAACAATGCTCCTACTAGCTTGAGATAGTCTTCAATCATGCATAACTTCATGTATATTTTTCAAGCCACAAACATATTAAACCACCACTTGGAAAATATAACTTAGTTCCTATAGTACAAATTTCAGCTTTTTATAACACTTACATAAACATTTATGACCACTATCCCACAAATGGGTGTCACAGTTTCTTGAACCATTAAATCCTCAGCGGTTCAGATCTATATATCTCACGGTATTGATGTAAAAGGAATTTAACAAAACCATTTGTATTTTTTTTTATTAGTGGTAAAAATAGGGTTAAGGGGACCCTAAGTGTACATCAAAAGAGCTCCATAAGAGCATATAAAGCCAAATTATAGTAACATCAAAAAAACCATAGTATAAAAGTTCATACTTAAAAAAGCTCATAGTAGCCCATATAGTGATACTAACAATGAGAAAAAACCATAGTGAAACTAACAACATCAAAGGAAGGTAAACAACCATAGAAAGAGAAAGTGAAAAAGTTAGATCACCCTACACCAAGTCATTTGTAGGCTTTTTCAAGCCCCTCCAAGACCTTAGACCATTATTTTGCAAGGGCATCAATATTAATGAGCCAAAGAACTCCGGGTCAAAGCCATCCGGGGTCGCCTTCCATTTCCTAAAAATTCCCTCAAAATTTCAGATCATTTTGATTAGCACAAAATAGTTTATGCTTGTTGTATTGAATCAGATTCTTAGATGGCAATAAAATCCCAATTTTGCATTAATTTTCAATTCAAGCATATTTGGCCCAATAGAATACCAATTCCTAAGAACATGTTATTAATTCATCTAGAATACACTACAATATCATTCAAATCATGATACACTTCTACACCCGTTATTTACCACGTGAAAATCAAGCAATAAACTCATTTATGAGTCATGCATTATGAATCACAATCAAACACTCTATTAGGTCAATCGGGATATAAAATCGAGTTATCATGATCTAAAATGCATTCAATCCTCCATAATATTATCTAAAAATATCTTAATAACTCACCTAAGCATGTAAATAAACAAAAAATCTTCAATTCCTCAATCCACAAATTAGAATTCTTCAAGACAAGATAGAGTTACCGTAAGTGCAAAATAGAACATTATTTCGATATTTATGTGCTTCATAAATTTTTATTTTATCCCTTCACGCTTTCCTCCTACAACATGGGTATGAACTTTGATACTCTCTCTCTCTCTCTCTCATCATATATATATTGTTTGTAACTCCTTCCCCTTATAATATTCAAATATCATCATTACATATAACTCGATTTTGGTATGCAACTCATTTCTTGATTTCTAGTTGGCCTCTTTTGTGACTCTTGGAATTCATGTGTTGTTCACATATTATGAATTTTTTTGCAACTTCTAAACATATCCGTAACTCTAAGGACCTATGAAACCCCAAGCTAGACACTTCCTATTCTTATACAAGCTTTATTTTTCCTTTCACACTCACTACAAGCCAGTTTGACTTTTTACAAGATTTTACAAATTTGAATCCCTGTTTGGAGAGAAAATACAATAAGAAGGAAAATTCAAATTTTAAACATTTCCATCACCTTGACATTATTCACATTAGCTCCATAATTTCCTAAAACACTAAAATAACCTTAGATCATGACAAAGTGGCCATTTATCACCTTAATGTTTTTCATTGCATGCTTCTTATGCATCATGCAAGGTGCTTTTGTGAGATATGTTCTAGTTTTCTTGACATTTTGTTATGTTTTGTTGTTGTTTTAAAGGTCATAGAACTAGGTTTTGATTTGATATGGAATATTTCAATCATGCATATGAGTTTTATAAGGTTTAGTAGAAGAGAGTTAGTTATTAAAGATCTATGAAGTTGTGTCTCTACAGAATGAAAAAGATTTTTACAAGTGAGAAAGGAAAGGTCCTAGGTAAGCATGGTCTTTGTAATAGTGTGAATACATGGAGTTGAAGATGTTCTCATCTTAGTATCCCAAATCTATGAAATGGTGAAAAGGAGGTGTTACAGGTTAGAATGAGAATCATGAACCAATTTTAATAGTGGGTTTGAGATGATTTTTGCTTATAGTGTTGAAGCATAAAAATTTGGAGCTGGTTTTAAGTAGCCAACACTAAGGATTAAAACAACCTTAACAATATATGGTAATTAGCCAATTTAACGAATCCTAAAACTGCCCTTATACCTTTGTATCAATGCTTATAAATCAGACAAAACCCATAACCCCGTCCAACCCAAGAAAATACATTAAATGCTACAAGTATGCTTGATATCCTTCATTCAATTTATTACAACCATTCATATTGTTGGAAAATCGGGAAATGATCATCTAAATCACCTTTGTAAGAATTTCCAATTAGGGCTTCTTGATAGTACATTCAATAGAATGATGTTGGAGAGAACAAGACAAAAGGTCCCTGAAGGAAGTATTAATTATTTTTATCTATTATTATAGAGTCGAGGTGTGTACCAAATGTCTTGATCTAGATCTGATTGCAAATGTTTATCCTTCAAACTTCAACTACTAGGCTAATTGCACCTACAAGGCATGTTACACTACAAAATTCAACACAACATAATCTTACAAACAAATTTCCACCATTCTAGTGTTAATTCAAACACCCTTTTTGGCCAATGTTTTGTGTACAAATTCTTATACTCACCTTATTTGGGGAATTATCTTGGAAAACATAATTTTAGCATCAAATTATCTCCTCTCTACTATGTAATAGTGATGTCATCACCATTTCATGGATTTATTCATGATATATGTATTTCAATGAAAAACTCCACCATATTCCTAATGGTAGGCCTTTGTAGGTTATATCTTAACAGTTTAGGATTAGTAGATATAATAATGATTACATTTACTTACTAAGCACGGTTTCAACAAAACCTTTCTCGACTATGACATCACATTATCAAGAAAATATCCTCCCCTCAATTTTGAATCAAATTAATTATTTTTGCATAACCTTAACAACCCTAGTGCAAACCTTATAAAAAAATTGGGAAATTTTCTATGGTGGGAATTCGTGTTTCATAATTTTTCTTAATCAAAACATAGCTAGCATTCTATGTCGATGTATCAACTTGAGAGCTAATTCTACGTGTTTCTTTCTCACTTTTGAACTCTTTTGGATTTTATAGGTCTTAACAGGATGAATGAACTCTCTAAAATATTCTTAAACACCTAGATCTCTATAAATAATCCTTGTAAATCATCTACATCTATGAGTTTCTTCCCAATTTGAACTATGCTTGAATTTCCATGTACATAACCTAGAGAAGAATAATTTCATTATGAATAGTTTCTTGATACCTTTAATGTAACCATACTAACACCCTTCACTATATTGCCCAAGAAACTCACACATGCAATATCAAACAAAATATTTCGTAGAAATGCCACAATGGAATTGAATGCAAAAACACAATATCTCTTACTTATTCTCGTGATTGGAGCTCCAACATTTCAATTTCTTAATTGATCAATAAATATGAAACAGTTACAAAGTCTCCTTTATACCTTTTTCTTGAATGGTTTGTGCATAACTATTTTTTCAAGGTCATATGACCAAGGTTACATAGAGTTTGTATACAAGCAATAGGGCTGAATGGCTACTTTGGATTATAACACCAATATTGCATCTTAGAGAGCTCTCGAAGTCTCATAATGACTCAAAATGTATGCTCAAGACACACTACGACCCTTAAAACAAGCACATATGCAAAACAAGCCAAAATTGCTCTAGAGACTTTCAAATTTTGAATAGACTAAAATGGAGGGAAACTCCAAAATCCAAATTTTTGAATCTCCAAAGCTTATTAGACACCAAAATGACACAAAGATAACTCTAATAATATATACACAAAAATTGGACCACCACATTTTTAGACTAACCCTAGAGTGATACCCCTACATCAATCTCTCGTGACGGGTAAAATAAGCTTCATATGACATGTTTGCTTCCAAAACATGTTCTTGTCCTTTCTTCCTCTATTTCTAGTTATACATGTTCTTTTGAGAAGGTACTTGGATGGAGTTTTCTACCCTAGGTGTACCTTGAGACTGTACTAGGTTCTTTGCAAGTTGTCCTATCTTAGAATGATTCATCATAACAAGTTTACTCATTGTCATATAACTGTATTATGTCTTGTCTAACTGTGGACTGAGTTCAAACACCTGATTTATGCTTTCATGAACTATTTTTTTATGCTCTTGGACTATTATACCATTCTTAACATCTTTCTCATGCCCTCTCTGGATCACTTCACCTGCAAAGCTGAAAAATAATGGTATTGGTTGGAAGTATGTAACTTCACATGATGCTGCTGCAACCACACTTTATCTTCTACACCTACATAAACAACTCTAGAAGAACAGTTATCTTGCAAACTCTGAGTTCCATTCCTCTCCTTGTCCATTATATCCTTCTCATGCATATTCTCCTCTTGTTCTTGCACTAGATGATCTTCTTGAACTGTGTTATCATACTTGGCATAACTGTGACTTTCCATGGTAGAATCTTATTTCACCTAATATACTTGAGTAAGGCCACTTCTCTTCTACCTCTACTAGTACACCATTATTTTTGTATTCACCTTAAACTGAAATTTATTTATCATCCTTCATAATCACTTTGTTTTCCAAGTGTTTTTATATTCATGCTCTCCATTGAGCCACTGCCACATTGTCTTCATTGTGCTAGTTTTGTTATCACTTACTTCACCTTCTTTCTTTTTCTGGAAGAATACTTTCATCCCCATAAACATCACCCTTTACTGCTGATCAGGCCATGAATTTCTATCTTTTAGTGGATTCAGTGTATACTTCTCTCCATATTTTACAAATGTGTATGTATTTGTCCACCCATCATGGATGGCTCTCCTGTCAAATTTCCATGGTCTTCCTAACAGAAGATGGCATGCATCCATGGGTAATATGTCACATAAGACCTGATCTTGATATCTACCCACCTTAAAATCAACTAGAAACTACTGATTTACAAGTACCTAATGCTCTTTTTGTACCCAAAAACCTTGTAAGGATGAGGATGCTTGAACTTTTTCAAATTTAGTTTTTCTACCATTTTAGTGGACACTAGATTATTAGTACTACCATTGTCAATAATAATCTTGCAGCACTTACCTCTTGCTTTACATATTGTCCTAAACAAGGTTCTTCTTTATGATGGTTCCTATTGCTCGCATGCATGCACAAAATCTCTCATCACCATAAGGGATTCTCCAGTTTTAGGCTATTCTCCTCCATGTGGTGATGTTGCACTCTCTTCTTCTTCTACATGTGCTACTTGGTTCCTTGCTTCACTAATTTTGTTGTTGCTTACTTGAGGGTATTCAATACATTTAAAAGATACATGTCCAAAAAAATTGTTACATTTGAAGCACCTTCCTATGAATTCACCCTACCTCTTCCATATCCACCTCTACCTCTATATCCATATCCACCTCTTGAGTAACCACCTCTGAATGAGCTGTGTGGTTATGAACTAGTCATTTATTCTTCGTTTTTTTTCTTCTGCTATTTTTCTCTTCCTATATGTTGATTTTTTCCTCTTACTCCTCTTCCTCTACCTCTTAAATATTGAGTTTTCTTCTTGACAACTTTTCCTCTACTCTTAAGGCTGATTGATATGCTTCCTCTACTGATCTCAAGTGAAATAGGTTAATTTCATCTTGAATTTTCAACCTCAATCCATTCACATACCATGAGCACTTATTCAACATCATCCTGTATATGACCAGACCTCATAGCCAACTTATAAAACTCATTAGTATAATCAGTTACACTTGAATCTCTTTGCCTCAAATTTTGTAATTTATTGAATAAAATAGTTTGATAATCAACAAGAATAAAATTACCTTTCAACTTGGCTACCATCTTACCCCATTCTTAATCTTCTCCTTTTTGTTGCTTAGTCTTTCTGATGCACAAATTAACACCATACTACTACATCTCATGTGAGATTGGTGATTGCAAATTTTAGTTTCTTTCTATCTACAATGACCTCTAAATAAAAATATTTGTGTATCTTTCCTATCTAATCTATTAGTTCTTCTAGATGTAGAATACCTCCATACTCTGGAACTTTCATCTTTGGTTTTATGCTAGCTCCTATGATTTCCTTTAGGAGTTTTATATCCGGATTATCCTCTTCTTATAGTTTTGTTCTTGTTCTCATTGGTCTTTCTCCTTCATCAATATTTTCTTCTAATGCCTTCCTCTTCTATGATATACTTCTAGTGATCCTAATATTTCTTGATTATTTTTCAATACTGCAATCCAATCAACATATCTTGAGTGCTTTGTATGTCCTCCTCCTACTACTCTTTTTGGTGGCATTTTGTCAACCACTTCTCTTTCCTCTTAAACTCCTTCTCTTCTCTACTTCTTGATTTCTCTCTCTATCACTTTCTTGTCTATTTACTTCTTCTTACCTACTATGATACCAATTATGATGTATCCATATTTAGAATTATAACAATGCTAACAAGATATTGTAATCAGCCAATTCAACTAAGCCTGAAAATTTCCCTTATACCTTGGTCTCAATGCTTAGAAATCATACAAGAACCCACAACCCTATCCTATAGACCCAAGAAAAATCATGAAATGATACAAGAATGATTAATATCCTTCGTTCAATTTTTACAACCACTCGGACCCTTAGAAACTAAGGAAATGATCATCTCACTCACCTTTAAAATAGCCAATTTGGGATTCTTAACAACACATTCAATGGAATAATGTTGGAGAGAATAAGACACAAGGTCCCTGAAGGAAGTATTAATTATTTTAAATATTATTATATAGTTTGAGGTGTGTAAAAATTGCTTGGTCTAGCTCTGAGTGCAAATGTCTATACTGCATAATTCATTTAGTAGGCTAATTACACATATCGGGCCCTGTTACACTATAAAGTTCAAAACAACTTAATCTTGTAAATTTTTTCCACCATTATAGTGTTAATTCAAACACCCTTTTGGGCCAATTTTTTTATACAAAGTCTTATACTCACCTTCTTTGGGGGATTCTATTGGAAAAGAAAATTTGATCTTCAAATCATCCCCTCTTTGCTCTACTATAATGCTTTCACCACCATTATCATGGATTTATTCATTATATGAGGATTTCAATATAAAACTCAACCATATTCCTAATGGTAGGCATGTGTAGGTCATATCTTAGTAGTTTAGGCTTGGTAGATATCATTAAAGTTGTATTTTCTTACTAGGTACTCTTTCATCAAAACCTTTCCCGACTATGCCATCACACCTTTGTCGGGAAAATATCCTTCCCTCGATGGTGAATCAACCAAATGATTTCTACATGACAATCACAACTCTAGTGCAAACCTTTATAAAAAATTATGATTTTTTCTATGGTGGGAATTTACATTTGGGAATTTTTCTTAATAAAACCCTAACTACTAGTATATGTCACATTGTATCAACCTGAGGGCTAATTCATGTGTTTCTTTCTCACTTTTGAAATCTTTTTGAGTCTACAGATATTAGGAGGATGAATGAACTCTATAAAATCTTCTTAAACAACTAAATTTTTCTCGAACAATCCTTGCAAATCATCTATAACCATGAGTTTATTCCCATCCCGAACTATGTTTGAATTTCCATGTACATAACTCCGGGGAATAATCATTTTAGTATAAATAATTTCTTTATACCTTTGATGCAACCATATTGAACACACTTCACTATCTTTCTCAAGAAACTCACACATGTAATATCAAATAAAATATTTCAGAACTACCAAAATGGAATTGAATGTAAAAACACGGTTGCCTTGTTTATTCTCATGCTTGGAGCTCTAACATTTCCATTTCTTGATTGATCAATGAATATAAAACAGCGATTACAAAGTCCCCTTTATACCTTTTTGCTTAAATGGTTTTTTCATAACTATTTTTTAAAGGTCATGTGACCAAAGTTACATGGAGTTTGCATACAAGCAAGAGGGATTAAATGGATTCTTTAGATTATAAGACCAATATTGCATCTTAGAGAGCTCTCAAAGTATCATAATGACTCAAAATGCATGCTTAAGACACATTAGGACCCTAAAAACAAACACATATGCAAAACAATCCAAAATTTCTCTAGAGAGTTTTAAATTTTGAATAGACCAAAGTGGAGGGAAACTACAAAATTTAAAATTTTCAATATCCAAATCCTAATAGACACCACAAATGACATAAAGACAACACTAAAAATCTATACACACCAACATTTCACCACCATAGGCCTAGAATAACCCTAAAATGATGCCCTTGCATCATTGATTATCTATGAAGTGGCCCCATGGTGTTAATGTATGTCTTACATCATATGTTGATGGTTGTTTGGTCAAAATATGAATGTGTAGGTTTGTAGTCAAGTTTATAAGTATTAGTGTCAAACTTTTGAAGGCTTCTTGAGAGTTTTGAGAAGAGTATTTTGTGAAATAATTAATGATTGATGGATTTTAAATATTAGAATCAAAGTATCCCCAAGAAGTTATTGGGTGAAGTTTTCTTGGTATATTACACGTTAATAAAATGTCTTCAAGAATTTTGAGCTTTGTTATCCTTAAATAAGCTATGAAAATACAAAGATAGTGTGGTATGAGGAATGTCATGACTAAGATACTATGAAGGTTTGGTTGGCAAGTAAATGAAGAGAAAAAGTGTGAAGGTGCAGTGCGGGAAGGCTATATAGGATGGGGGAGATTATTTTTCTTATCTATTAGGTATCTCACATGTTTATAAGGTGTCTAAGAGCTTGTAAAGGAAAGTAGATGATGCTTTTCAAGTAAATATTAGAGTGAAGAAGGTTTTTGACTTAATAAGGTTGAAATGGTATGAGAAGAGGTAGAAAACCTTTCAAAAGCTTCTCGGGGAAGATTCAATATGGTTGAGTCATCTCTATGATTCATATGAAAGGTAAGTGATATAATTATTGTGTTTATAATAAGATATGGATAGTATGGTCCCAGGGGGAGTTACAAAGAGCAATTTCATATCGTTCTTGAGCCTATAAATCATGGAGAATGTGGTCATTAATGGTCTTAAAAGGTGTAAATTTACTATTAGAGGAAAATTCACGTGCTTTATTCCATGACACGGTATTAGATGGTGACGAATGACAAGGATAAAATAAAAAAAGAGGATATTAATTCAGGGGATCTGGTTTATATAATTTATGAGGTCTATAGATTTATTTTTGCAACTGTTGAAGTTAGACAAGAGAAACTATAGTCCAAGGGGGATTCTTTTGAGTAAGTAAGTTGATGTTATGCATTATTTTCATTATTTCATATTGTGTGTTGTCAATTTTCATGTCTTTTCATTATTGCATTTATTTTTATTATATGTCAAATGGTGAGAAAATCATTAGAAACATGGAAATGAGTCATGTAGGTGTGTTGGCCATGTTGGTTGCCATTAATGAAAATGGATGATATTTTTGTCCACTCTATGTTAGTTTTATAATTTGTGAAAATTCCATTGATGCTAAAGGGTGTAATCAGTTCATATGAGTCTCCATGAGATGTTATTGAAGTGTGAAATATTAATATTGAGTGGTTGAGTCATGTTTAGTGAGTTTTCATGAGGTCTTGGTGCATGGTTGAGCTAGTATAGTCATTGTTTGAGCTCTCTAGAGTTTTTGGAGGTTTAAATGAGGTCATTCATGGTCCATAGATTTATGTTACAAGTGTATATGAGTCTTCGGGATGCCGGCATGGTCGGTGCATGGTGTGTCGTGGTTGAGTCAAGGTTATTTTAGGCTTGTTTCTATCCCTGAAGCATGCAAAATAAAATGGATATGTGAAAATTTAACCAAATAATTCTTGTTTGAGAATGGTAATAGTTTTTGACAGTATACCTAAGGTGTGTGATGAGTTTTAGGCCAAATATTAGAGGTATGATGCATATTTGGGGTCTTTATAAAGAAAACAATGAGAGACATAAAGGAAACATGGGTTAATGAGATTGGATGGATATTTTGAGACATATCTCAGCTATATGGTGGGTATGGAAAGTTATAATATGTTTTCATGATACCTCATGACAATTTTTAGGTCATTATGACACGATAATTTGAATATATGTAAATTTTAGTGAAACCGTATAAGTGACAAAGTGTGTTTTTAGAGAAAATGTTGACCTTGTGATGCTCATCGTGAATTTTGTGATTTTAACAAGGACCTAATATCTTTGGTAGAAATTATTAGGTTAGTTAGGAAGGTTCCACAAATATAACATGGTGATTTTATCTTCACATTTTTATGAACAATTGTTAAGAAGATAAAGTAGTTTGATACCCAAGCTAAACCCTAACTAGGTGTAACTTGCAAAAAGGTGAGTATACCATCCTATTTTTTATGTTTTTGAAAATTTAATGACTTGATATTGTATAGGCTCATCATATTTCCAGAAAGTTATGCTAGAGAATGTGGTTATATGTGGGCCCCACTTGAATTTACTTGTTTATGAAGAGTTCTAGCTGTGTCAAAGTTATCCAAATGAGGTAAAGACTAAATTGAAATTTATGATATATTAATAGTTTATAATTATTTTTATTAATTTTTAATATTATGGTTGTTATGAAAAAATTCAAAGTGTGCCCTATCTATGAAGACTAGTTTTTGGGCAGTCTAGAAAACTTTCAATAAAATTGACATTACAAGAGCTACATGGGAGTTAGGACTCCATTAAAGTTGTGTTGTGAATATTTTTCAGATATATTTCCAATGGTATATAAATTTTTGATTTTGTTAAGGTATGCAGAAGTTATGAACTTTTCTTTTAATCTCGAGTTTGAAGGATGTTTGTTCTAGTAGGGTGCAAATAACTCCATGACGAAAAATGTTTATCCTGAGTTGTTCAAGATTTTGATGGTTTATGAGGGATTAGGAATCATGTATAAGTATTCTCTAGGAATTTTTTGATCTTATAATGGAGTTTTGGCATGATGGAGCATGTTAGGCTCATTGTTAGTTCTTGAGTCCAAGAAGAGATTAAAAATAATTTTACGAGAGATTGGCTTGGTTTAAGGCCTTCCACTAGGATTTAGAAGTAGTTCCAATCTGTTATGGAAATTTAATTCAGATTTATATTCAATAATTTATTTATTTTCTCATGATGAGATGTTTTGGTCAGTCATTCAAGTAAATTTGTGAAGAAGTTTGTATTCTGGATTTCAAGACTGTTTTGCTTTGTCTGACAGATTGAGTTGTTTGGAGCATTAAATGGATGATTTGATACTAGATATAAAATGAAATGTGAAGAGGGGTGAATTTGGAATATATGGAATGAATTTTGAGGCCTTTAAAGTGACAAAAATATTTTTAATTAGCTGCATTTACAATACAAGTTTATTGACAACTTATTTAGGTGAAGGCAACAAGTAGTTATTCTACGGTTTTAACCCTTGCAGTTGTTTCATGAGTTTTAATATTCATAAAATTGTTCTGAATTATCTGATATTTACATTGAGTGGTCATATGCAATATTTGAGGTCTCCTTGGGTGGTCTTGAGGCCCAAAGGTAAAATCTAGTTGTTGGAAACATGTGTTTTGTGAAGGTAATGAGCCAATGGTCCCATTAAATAAAATAATCAGATTGGAATAATGTAAATTTATACCATGGTTGATATTTAAATGATATATTCATCATGTTTGGTGAGTATGGGAGTCTAAATAAAAATATTTTTGGCATGAAAAGTTTTTTTCTCATCCTAGTGATAGAGTTTTAAAGTTTGTTGGTGCAAAAATGAAGGTTTTGGAATAGCCGACCTATATGGGTCATCTTTAACTATTTTAATGAATGTATTTTAATTTAATTATTTTTATGGGTATAATTTATTAATATTAACTGACCTCCCTTGGATTATAAAGGATAAATACATATAAAAGTGAAGTTTGAGCTCATTTGGTGAGCTAGTCTTGCATGGGTGAAAAGTGTGACCCATAGGTGAGTGAATTACAGGTATGAGGGTACATTTTGAGAGATTTTCACACAAGTTACATGTTTAAGACTTATTGGGAATATTTTTTAAGATTTTAGAGAGAAAAAAGTCCATGAAGATCTAGAGAGAGCAAGTTGAAGAAGGTGTTCTTAAGAGAGGGTTTAAAGGAATTTGGAGCTGAACTTTGGGATCATTATCACATGTGGTATCAACATATTTTTAGTGGCCACACTTCTTAAAAATATCTTATGATGAGTCATATTCATAGGAGTCTCTTTTTGTGAGTCATATAAACAAAGGTTTAGAGGTTGGTTCTCCTTATGCATTTGGTGCCTCACTACAAAAATATCTTGTGATGTGAAATATTCACTTGAGTCCTTTGTTGTGTGTAATATCAAAAAAACTTAGGGATTGGTTCTCCTTGTGGGTTTTGTGCCTCAATAAAAAATTTGTAGGATGTGTAATATTCTTACATGCCATTCCTTTTAGTAAGAGAAGAAATGGTTTTCAATGGGGTTTCTTCCCTATGAGGGTTTCCTACTTACATATAGTGTCTATGTGTTCTCTCTATTATTGCATGCTCTTTTGAATGGTCAGTGTACATCTAATAAGCTCACATGTTGTTATGGATTATTAATGGTTAAATGAATTTTGAATGTTTCTCATGGTAAAATAAGTTAATGTTTTGTATGACTGATTCACCTCCCTCCTCTCAGTCCATTGTGCTTCTAACATAATTTAGTCAAGGAAGTGTTGTACTTGTTTTAAGAGAAGAGAATCAAACATTAGTTATATTTGTTAATCTCTTTGTCCCACTAGCTATTATGATTTCCTTTACCACATGGTTAACATGGTTTGTAGCAAGGAAAAATTTTCATCAAAACTCTCTTCTAGTATTTGAAATATCTATTATCAAGACAATAAGTTTATTTTTCACTAGTAAATCTAGTATCATTGTAAAATATAATAAGGAGATAGGCATAAATCTTGAAACCTGATATAGTTGTGTTATCTGTGAACCAAAGAAAATGAGTTGACATAATTGTAATTTATGAGGGAAAAAGATAATACTCCATCTATGGTCTCTTTCACTCCTAGGGGAGACTTATAGGTGATTCTAAAAAGAAAATTTTAAATTTTGATCCATATAAAACAACATTTGAAATCAAAACGTTTATGGGGAAGCATTTTATTTATGATTCAATAAAGAGAGACTTGGGTTCATGTCCTTTTCAGGTTGTTTGTGGAAAGAACAATAAGCCTTTCGTTGAAGTAGAGTATAAGGGTTTCAAAAAAAAAAAAAAAAGTCGAGGAGATTTATTTAATGGTCCTATACAAAATTTAAAAAATTGCAAAAACATATCTAAAGTGTGAAGTCAAAAATGTGGTTATAACTATACCTACATATTTTAGTGATTCTTATAAGTTAACCTACTGTTGTGGCTATAACATGTGGGTGAGACACAATGAATTATTCCTCCTCCAAAGGTAAAAATATTGTTTTTGATTTAGGGGTTGAAACCTTTGACATCTCTCTTCTCTCCATAAAAATGATATGTTTAATTTTTTATTAGTGGAAGGAGATACTAATTTAGGAGTTGAAGCCTTTAACAAAAAAATGGTTTATTATTGTGTAAACCATTTTGAAATTAACTATAAAAAGAATATTTATAAGTTTTTGAAGGCTCTTTGAATGCTACATAGTGTATGCAAGAGGCAAAAAAAATAATTCTCTCTTATGATCTAGAGACAATAATTGAAATTTACTCTCTTTTCTAATGAAAATATTTCCATATAAAAATAACTAGAAGTAAATTTGAACAACTGAAAATGGTGTTTTTGAGAAGTACATGAAAGTTGTTGAGAAGTTTCTAGATGATGCAAAGGTGGTTAAGTCAAAAGATGACATTGTTGTGTTATTGGGAGGGTCTACCTACTTTCCAAATGTGTTAGAGATGATCAAATGAGAGTTTGTAAATGGAATGGTTCTCTCGCAACACCATCAATCCACGTGAGGTTGTTACATATGTAGCTATTATACGGGATACAATCCTCATTGGCTAATTAGGTGATATAACCATAATAGATGTCACCTTTTTAAGACTTAGAAAAACTATTAAAATTAGACTCATGGAAGTTTTCATACCCCAAAATTCTCCCATTCTAGTAAAAATGAGAAATCATATATCATAACATATGACAATAAAAATGTATTCACTTTTGTGTTTATCAAGGTGAAAGAGCTAAAAATGAAGAGAACAATTTTCTGAGTGAGTTTAGTTTATTTGGACTTCCACCTGCTTCCAAAGGCAATATGTTATTCAAATCATGTTTTAGGATAGATTAGAGTGGTATTATAAAGGTTTTGGCTAAGCATAAGACATCATGTGTAAAAAATGAAATCATAATTAGTAGTGAATATGTCGGTGGATTGAGCAAAGAAGAGATGGAAAGAATGTTTGTTAAGTGGATATTGATTCAGATGGAAGATATATATTTGAGAATAATTTTCTTACATGAAAATCATTTGAAGAATATGCTTGCAAGATAAGAGAGAGAGATTAGAAAATAAACACCACTATAAATACCACCAAGAGAAATATTTGAAAATAGAACTAATTATGTGGTACAATTTATGATTAACCACATTGCATGAAGGAATAAAATGTAATAGAGACTAACAAAAATGGATGTGGTTAATTTTTTATTCATGTTTGAGGAAACACAAGAGGGAGGAAAGAAAGATACAATATGTTAGGGAAGGATCTAATGCTACTTTGAGAATTAGACCAAAGTGTTTACGTGTTGAGAATTACAAGGGCATCATACTATTTTAGTATGTGGTGTCTTGTTAGATCTAAGTAATCACCAAATCCACCATGCAATGATTGAAAAAGTAGCTCCTTTGAGAAAATGTGTGTGTATGATGTATAGTTTTTACTCCAACTACCTTTTTTCACAATTTCTATGTTTGTTCAACATCACATTTCCATGCCTTTCCTTGATCAATTGGTCAACATGCAAATGAGTGATTCAAAGCAGGGGAATTTTCTTTGGATGTAATTCAACATTTAAGCATGAAAATTCAAAGATAGGTTTGTAAAATTTATTTAATTAAATTTCAAGTTTGTGCGATTATAATGTTAAATGCATTTAATTACTTTGTTTATAAAATTAGATAAATATCATATTTTAAAAAAACATGTTGAGTCAATTTGAGATTGGAAATGGGTTAGAGATATGTTGGGTAGTTTTATAACTAATTTTAGAGCATAATTCTTATAAAATGCTGCATTATAATGAAAAAGGGGATCTTCTTCCTCTCACCAATATTTTAAGAACTATTTTTATCTACATATGTTGGATTATGTTGTTAAAACATTTTGTACACATATTTTCCCAAATGAATAAAATGCATTTTCAATTTTTTTGTTAATGATTCTCAATTATAAAATATATCATTCTGATTGTGGTTGAGTTATTAATTTTGATGTTCCTTCATATTATTATTGATGCTCGAGTGATCAGACTTTATGATGGATATCAGGGTATGTGGACTTTTTGTCATATCAACATTGTCTAAAGGATATGAACACTTGGTTCTTCCCATATTTCATCCTTAATATATTCCTTTATGTCGAGATAAAGAAGCTCCCTATTTATAGCTTTTTCCTTACAATTTGTACATCCCTTTCCCTAGTTTTCCAAATAATGTAAGTGCGGTAACCTTTCATAATCAAGAAGGAAGCTGTGAATCCTTGATAAGTATACATTCGTAACTCGTGTCTCAATTTTATCCGTATTTTGAGATACGACATAGTTGTATTCTTTCCATCCTCATCCCTCTTTTGTTTCTTTATTTCCCATTTTCTAGTTTTTTTGACCTTTCACAATTTTTAGTTAAAAGAACAAAACATACAAAAATCAAACCCATCATATCATGGAACTTCTCATCTCAAAATAAGAGATACTTCACCCTATCAAAAGGTGATTTCCTTGAATATTTATTGTTTTTATGTTCTTCCATTGTGCATAATCACTAACATATAATCCAACTAATAGAATGCACTTTTGCTTTTTATTTTTTCAAATCATCTCTAATCTTTCCTAAATTTTTCATACAATCCTTAGACTAAATTTTCACCTATAATAAACCAAAACCCCCATTTTAATGTATTATTAGAGACCTCAAAGCTTCCATTTTTAGCATTCTATTTGTCATAAAACCCTAGGGGCATGGTTCAGTCTATAGTATCAAGGATTAGTTTTCATTGCTTGTGTTATAATTCTTCAATTCTTCTAGCAACATGCTTCATAAAAATCCACATCTTCAAATACCTTTATAAACAAGTCTCACATACTTCAATCCATTCTTTACTTCACTTACCTCATTTTACAAACTCATATACTCATGTATTTGATTATCATTCGATCGTTGAAATTCTTTCCTTCCTCCATAGACTTGCACAAATCCTATACCCTATGATGACATTCACACAATCATTTTTAGATGATATTTAATTAGAATTTCCTAAGGATTCATGGCATAATACCATGATACACCCTCATACATAATTTTTACACACTAATATTTTTTTAATTGATATCAAAAATACATTACAAAGATTTTTAATATGATCCAGTAGGATATGATATATAGTTTCTACTTCCTTTTCCTACTTAATACAACTCAAGAAAACCTCCCTCATTCAAATACCTCATCATAATGAAGGATAAAGAGGCAATTGGGCTTTAAACTACTAACCCAAAAAGGATTTAGACTAACTAGGTGAGTTTTAGGGTTAATTAAGGATCAAGTGGATAGTCTTACAAGTGCATACATGCTCCATGACCCCTTATTTCATGTTTATTTAACCTATACTAACTATTAGGCATATAATACATTATAGGGAAATTTAAATATTTGAAATTTGATTTTAGAGGGAAACCTCTAAAGACCACTTATTACATTACAAAGGAGTCCAAATGAACTTGATTTGCCTCAAGGAAAAAAAAATTGGACTCTTTGAACCCAAAATGAGTAGAAAACTATAATTTCAAATATATAAGTGATGTTACTACATCATACTCCCCAAGTGGAGAGAATTGATCTCTTTACAATTAAGGTCTTTCTTACTTTTCATCCAATCTGTTTATGTGTAAGCTCATCTTTTGTCTGATGTATTCCTCTCATATTCATCAACAAAATTTTTTTGTTATTAATTCTTTGTCTTCAACTTCTTCATAGATTTGTTCCGAAAATTAGGAATTCATTCCTCTTTCTCTTCATTTGATCTCTTTCAATAACTTCATCTTCAATGCACTTTATCTCTTATTCAAGTGAGCCTACTAAAACACATACACACAAAAACTTTGTTAAAAAAAAAAGAGATGTTTGAGTCCCTTAATTTATTTCTTCCACTTTTTCTTGTTTATTCTCCATATTGAACTTTGTCTCCACAATTTATTTTCCTTCTTCTTTTCATTTACGAGTCCTTGCATCCATCATCTCCATTATTAATTCATCTTCCTTCACTTCCTCTCCATTAAAAACACATTGAAGTTCTTGGATCACAGCCTCAATTTGTTCCTTGATCTCATATAAAAACTAAAAATCTGATTGTTCTTGTTCTATTTAAATTTCTCCTTCACCAATGAACTCATCCCTTATAATGTGTTTTGTTTCCTCTTTTTCTTGTTTGCTTTTTTCCTTACTTATCCTCTTTCTTCTTATTTATTCTTCTCTTCATTTTATTTTTCCTCTCCACGAGTGATATTATAGGTGACTTAACTACTTTCTTAAATATTATTTCAAAAAAATAAAATTTTATTCCACTTTTTCCATCAATACCATCAATTGCTCCATGCCCTTCCTTAACTCTGTGATTTCTTTTTCCATTCAAAACACTCTCTTCTTTTTTCTATGTCTCTCTCTCTCTCTTCTTTATCTTTCTTCTCATGACTTAATAACTTAAGTAATTCATTAACCATTTTCACTTTATATTCCTCCCTTTTCTTCTAACAAGTTTATTTCACCTTGCCCAAGTATCACCAAGGTTCTCTTTCACACATAATCTCTTAACTCACCAATTTCTCCTATCTTTTTATCTATTTTCTTCAAATTGTTACCACTTTTAATGTCTCTTTATTCACTTTTATCTTTCTTATTTACTTATCTATTTAGGGGCAACCTATCAACTTCATACAACTCTCACAAGGAGATAAATGGTTGGCTCAAACAATTTCATTTCAATTCATCAAATAAATCAAATCACATATATATAAATACTTGTAACTAGGATGAATTCTTATTATTTTAATTTTCACATCAATAAATCCTTTCCTTTTATCATCAAAGAGAAAATATGCTCTAATACCAAAATTATGTAGAGGATAATAGAGCTAAACACAAAAAGAATTAGTTAGATTCAACATCTTGAAATCACCCAAAACCAATTAACTATGTTATTTTTCAAGAAGCCCAAATATTTCTTGCAACACTAAAAAGAACCAAATAACTAAAACATATGCTAAGAATTATTTTTAGATAATCCCATAAACCTATCAAACATTATTAGGATCTTCAACAAGTTTCATACCTTCTTTTGTTATCAATCACCTCATTAGAATTAAAAACTTCTTGTAGCCCTCTAAAGAGTCAATTTATGATGAAAACAACAAATTTCAAGGACTTAGCTATATTTGTCAAGATATTTGGATTCCCATTTTTCCCATTAATTATTCAAATTAGGCCTATATTCTATCCCTTCTTGTATAAAAACCTTATAATTTGGATCAACTTGGGTACTTACATGAAAAATAAATTAGTATTTAGGATACCCTTTACTCTCCTCTTTATTCATGCCAAATTTCATCGCTTGACTCGGACTACAATTCACCCAACAACAATCTCTCCCTATCAACTACGTCTTATTAGGTATAGCTAGGGTTTTAATTAAGTTCTTATGGTTTTGATTCCTCCCACTATTTTTCAACATCCTACACACCTTTACCACATATTTACACCTTATTAAATCCTTCTTTAGTGTATCTTCACTCTATTTCATAATTCTTCTTCTATTTTAATTTTTAGCCTCCTAGGTCTTCTTGTTTGCTCAACCATGAACAATCTTCTCTAGACTCTTTTTCTATCCTTCCTTGAATTTTTCTTACTTCCTCTAAATTCATTTTCTTTACCTTCTCATTACCTCTCACTCACCTTATCCACCAACTCAAAACTCCATGTAATCCTTGTTTCAAACAATTTCCATATTTTTTCTAATTTCTCTCTTCAACATATCTTAAGGCCTAAAACACTCCACCAACACTCCAAATTTATTTTATCACTATTTCTTTACAAATTATTTTTATAAGACATTGTTTACCTCAAGGTTATGATTGTCATAGATTATAGGATATTATGTATTTATTATTTTTTCTTTTAACACTCATGTATTTCTATGAGTTCCCAAAATAGTTCTTATGATTTCACCAAATTATTACTCTTCAAATTTTCATAGACTTCATAGTTCCCTAAGGCATACATTAGACTATCTCACCAAGTAGAATTCCATACTAGTCCTTCCCTAAATTGTGCATAACCATAAAATAATGTAATTTTTCTTTTTGTTTTGTCAAATCCTCCCTAATATTTCTCAAACTTTTCATACACTCATGACACTTAATGTTCACCTAAAATTCACCTGAAAACCCCTTTTATTGTATTATCACATACATCAAGTCTTCCATTTTTATCATTAAACCTTAGGGCAGAGTACAATCTACAATATCAAGGATTAGTTTGCATTATTTGTGTTAGACTTCTTCAATGCTTCTATCAACATGCTTAATAACAATTCACATCTTCAAATACCTTAATAAACAAGTATTACATACGTAAATCCATTATTTTTCACTTACCTCATTTTTCATATTGATATACTCATGCATATGATTTTCATCCTAATATATTTGAACTTATTTCCTGCCTCTATAGGCCTACACAAATCCTATAACATGTGATGACATTAACACAATCATTTTTAGATGAGATTTAAGCATAAGTTCCTAAGAACTCAATGCGTAATATCACAATACACCCTCATACAAAGTTTTTACACAATACAAAGATATTTAATTGATACCACAAATAAATTACAAAGATTCATGATCCAATATGATTTGATAAAGAGTTTATCCTTCCCTTTCATAATTCCCGCAACTCACAACAACCTCCACCATTCAAATACCTCATCCTAATGAAGGATAGAGAGGTGATTAGGGTTTAAAATACTAACCCAATTAGGACTTAGACTAACTACTAGAGGTTTAGGGTAAAGTTAGGATTAAGTGGATAATTTTACAAGTACATACATGCTCCATGACCCATTATTATACCTTTATTAAACCTATACCAACTTCTAGGCCTATAATATATTATAGGGACAATTTGAATATTGGCAATGTGGTCTGAGAGTGAAATCTCAAAATACCACTTATTACATTGCAAAGAAGTCCAAATGGACTTGGTACACCTCAAGGAAAACAAAATGGACTCTTTGAACCCAAAGTTACTATTAAACAAAAACTTACATGTGTCCAAGTGATGCTCTACATCACTATCTTTAACAATTAATGTAAGAACCAAGAGTTTGTTATTGGAAAGTAGAAAAGTCAATTTTGAGGTATATTAGAGTAATTATGGGTTTTTTCCTAGAATAAAATAAGAATGATAGGTTTTTCTTGATAGGATATTGATTTAGATCATGAATGTAACATTGACAATAAGAAATCCACTTACGAATATGTATTCTTTTCAGATCTTGTCTAATATCATGGAGAGGAAAATAATAAAACTTTGTTTCTTGATCTTCCATAGAATATAATCATCATGTTTCAAGAGAAGTTATCTACGAAGAAATATGTTTACATCACATACTTGAGGGACTTGAAATATTAAAGGAAAAACCTACCATCTTGTATTTTTCCAACAAAGGTTTTATAAAACTTTTTGATTCTAGTATTTCATGAGAGGAAGAAGAACATTGAAGTATAATTACATTTCATTCATGAACATGTTATTCCATACATCATTTAACTTTAATTTTTCCCAACATATACAAAATATGCATATGTGTTCACAAAAATAATAGCATGGGAATTTTTGTAATCATTTAGAAAATTTATCTCCTTTCACTTGAAACCATGCATAATTAAGGAGGGTTATTTGGTAAAAGGTAGAATATTAGTAGTCAATTATACATTTTAGAGTTATAATTAGTTAATTATAATATTATTATATTGTTATAACAATCATATTTTGTATATGTATTCCCGGATAAGATTTTTGATGGTTGTATGTTTTTATACCATCTTAAACTAATTGTGTAATGTTTATAGAGTTGTTCAAATTGTGCAATATATGTAAATATTGTAGAATTCCTCATGGTTTGAAGCTAGTTTTGTAAATCAATAAAAATCAATAAGATATTATCCATGTTTCTGCACCACATATCCATGATTGGATCTCATCACCCGAATCACTAAAATTTAGACTCACTACTACTTTGACCAAGAACACACCACACATGTGAAAAATACTCTTTTATTGTGATTGCCAGATACACACATTCTTCATCACTTTTAGTAGAATATTAGTCTTTTTATCACTTCCTTTTTGGTTAGGAGAATATTGTTCCTAATCACTTTCTTCGTATTTTTTTTGGAAACAATGAAGGCCTTATTCTTTAGTTTTCCAACAAGAAGATTTTTTTAAACTTTACAATACATAAGACCACGTGTAGGTTGTTTAAAAAAAAAATAAGTTATATTTTCCAAGGGATCTTGAACGTAATATTATGTTTAGCTGATTTGAAATATGATTTGGGTTTATTTTTAACAATCATCACAATTTCCTCTTCACTCAAATATTTTGGTTATGTTTTCTTCATCAAGTAGGAAAAGATTAAATATTATAGACTATCATTTATTTTAATCAAATTAAAAACTATATTTGAATATTTTTGGCATGTTTTTAACAAAACAACCTTTGCATCTCCATATTTTACTTCAACTTGTCTACAAATTGATTTATTTATCAAAGAATGAAATTTATTGATATGCCATACCATACTCTTTCCTTCCTCCATATCGAGTCTAAATAATTTAATCTTTAATAACGTTGTAGTGTTCCCAATATGTCATTTAATTTTTTTCAATGATTCCTAAATGAATTTAGAGGTTGTGGATATGTTTATGTGATGTAGAAAGATCAATAATCATTATATTATTCTTGTCCTTGATATCTCATTTAGATCCTTCATTGACAAATTTTAATCTTATTATTTTTCTATTGGCAATATCCAAATTATCATTTTTGATAAAAATTTCTAAGTCTTGAGTTGTAAGCTATGAAAATAACTACCCTCGAACTTATAAACTGGACTCAATTTATCCATATTTACCCCCCAAAAATTATATTAACACAATGGACATAAACTTCAATCAACAACATGTCCATTACAAAATGAGACTATGAATTTAATATCTTTGACATGCAAAAATGATGACATTACAAATTATGTATGAAACATTAACAACATTTTATAGACTAATTAAAAATATTATATTAATTAGGTAATTAATCAATTCAAATACTTTTGAATCAAATGAGTTTACAAAGAAAAAATTATAACCAACATTATTGTTCACTAAATTAACATGTAACACTATTTATAGATGGACTATAACAAATGACACAATAGTAATGATATAGTGATTCAAATAACTAAACTTTAAAATTGATTAACATCATTAGTAATGAAATTAAATAAACATAACCTTAAACAAATATCTAAAAGGGAAATACAAATGATTTCAATAAATATTAAATATATATCTTCAAATTTTAAAAATAAGAGAAAATGAATGAATGTGGCGTGGAAAAAATAAAGAGCTTAGCCTAAATGAATATAAAAATGTAGTTGTATGCCCATAATTTTTATAAATTATTTCTTTATATTCCTAAAATTAAAAATTTATGTCTCCTTCTCTAAGAGAGACTTTACAATAAATTTAGATCCTTCATTATAAGAGATACACCAAAATCTCTTAGGAATTTATATTTAGATGCCACCACTGCAATTTATTTCATATCTTTTTAAAAATATATACAAATTCAAATGAAATATTTGAAGGTTGTAATAAGAATATAAAGGATTGTAAGGAGGAGCAAGAAGTTCTTGTGAAGCATATATTGAAGTATGAAGAGGCGAAGAGGTGATATAGAGCATGAACAAAGGAAAATATAAACTCATATGTTGTGTTTTGAGTGTGTACCTCAAAACTCTATTGGAAACTTTATTCATTCTTTTCAATATAAAGAAAGTCTATTTCATAATCATGCATTAACCCATTTGTTGTTTACTTGCTATGGTACACCAATATCTCAAACTTCACTACATTTAAAGTAATATTATGATTCTTGACATGGATCTATGCTAAATTTGTATTCAGACTGAAATATCATTACGTAGGGAAATAATATAAAGGAAATTCACATTTATCATGACCAAAATATATTTTATATGGTTTTCCTCTCCTTAAGCTATCTCTCATACCAAATTGAAAAATTGGCATGAGATGAATACAATACTAAAAATCCTCAAATTTTTTAGTCAAGGTGCACAAGGCTTATAAAAATCACCTCATAATTCATAAAATATCTTACTAAAGCCAAGTTTAGCATGATTTATTATTAAAAATCATTACATACATTCTCAAAACATCACACCAACAATAAAAATAAAATTTATGTGAATCATTAAAGGATAGTAGTTACATCAATGTAGATGAGTTTATCATCAAATTTCTTTATCTAGACTATTAGGTTAGAGTGACTCAAAGTGTAAAACCATCTAGTTGATTAGAAACAATTCACTCTTATCGCGCCAACCTCGAGTATCCTGGGTTTGAAGTTTCTCATATTTATTTAATTAGCACACATAAGAATATTTTTGACTATGAATGAACTTGACATGAAGATTTCATCTATATAAAACCACTCTTAACATCCATTTCATGGAATTACCACCTTTGTTTTACAACAAAAGATAACACAATTTATAATTGTGATTTTTTTGTGACCATCCTTTCTTTATACCAATCAATTAACCCATTTTTTTGTACTTGGTATGGTACACCCTATTGCATTATACTATTTTTATTTCTTTTGGAAGTGGAACTAAGTCCTAATTGTTTTTAATTCTTGAGAGAATGAATTATTTTCCATAGCCTTCAACCATTCATTATACCCATGTGCCTCATTATAAGTCTATATATCCTGACTTATAGTCTCTAGAGTCATATGAGTCCTAAAAATCCAAATAAGACTTATTTAGTTTGGTGTTTCACCATTGGCATAGTTAGTTGTGTATGTGTGTGTTTGCATGCACACATGTGTTCACATGTATGCGTGTGTGTGTGTGTGTGTGTGTGTGTGTGTGTGTGTGTGTGTGTGTGTGTGTGTGTGTGTGTGTGTGTGTGTGTGTGTGTGTGTGTGTGTGTGTGTGTGTGTGTGTGTGTGTGTGTGTGTGTGTGTGTGTGTGTGTGTGTGTGTGTGCGTGTGTGTGTGTGTGTGTGTGAAGATTTATATTGGGATTCTTATCTTAGGTGGTAGAATAATGTATCACTAAATCATCTAAAGTGTATTGAATCTCATATTTATATTTATCCAAAATAACTTGTTTATTCATAGGAGAATTCAAGAATTATATGTGGATTGGAAAAACAATAATGGAGGAGGATAATATGTTAGCTCATAATCTTGTGATTATTCAACAAACAACACATCTCACTGGTAAATCACTTGATTAGTGTAAAAACAAGAATATGACATGCCTTCATATATTTATAATAGTTGATAAAAATACTAGGAGGTACCTTCTTTCCCTTTTCTTTTCCTTCATTTATTATTTGGGATACATGCCCGTGCATTGCAACCTATAAAATTGAATTGAGAAAATTTTGGCTTTACATGAACATTTTTATTTAGAAGTAATGGATTAATAGGTGACTAGGAATTATGACACTATATATAATTGACACATTGAATTTTATCTACCCAAAAATACAAAAGCACGTGTCAAGAATGAACCAAGTATTGACCATTTCCTAAAGTGTATAGTTTTTGCATTCAACCACACCATTCCACTAAGGGGTGTAGAGAATATTATACTAGAGTTCCTTTTTACTTCCTCATATAATTTTATTATTAGGTTATTAAGATAAGATCCTCTATTATCAATTATAAAATGATAAATCTCTCTTTGACATGTTTTTACCAAGGGATTTGAATTTTTAAGCTATCAAAGAGTTAACATTTTGTTTTCAAATACTAGATGCAAGATCTATTGATAAATCATCTACATACGTAATCAATTATTTATGATTATGAAAATAAACATGAGTGGATGACATGTTGATTAACTAAAATTACTATCTTAGGCTAGTGAAAGATAGTTAATCTAATCTAGGAGGACATATAAATGCAAAAAATAATTGTATTAAGATAACATGTAAATTAAATAAATGAAGTAAATTGATGTAATAAAAAACCGTAAGGTACAAGAAGGAAATGAAATAACTCGGTTGATAACTCAAGATTGTTAGACTATGTTATAATGGTGCACAAAACATTAGAAAGAAGGAACAATTGTGATGCAATGTCAAAAATGAAATATTTGGATGATGTGGTTGGATTGGGATGCCAGAGCAGGATCGGGAACCCATAGGTACTGGGTATGAAATATGGGTGCCCCTGGTTTAAGAAAAATTCCTAAAACTAGTCTTTGTTAGGTCAGCAGTGATTTGAAGCTCTTCGTGCCTATTGCATCAATTTCTATGTACTTATGCAGAATGCTCAATATATTATAAGGAGAAGAAATAACATGCAAGGTACGAAAAGGAAGTATCAAAACCCTAAAAAAAGAAAGATGTAAAATGAATGGGCTGGGTGACCTCAATTTGCCATAATAATGGGATTATTAAAATAGTCATTGCACTATATTTGGCACTTTGATATAGTTATGGTATGTGTGTGTGTGTCATTCCCTACGTGTTCTTGTGCTAGTCACACTTTGTGAAGTAGCAAGTAATAACTAAATGTAGAAAATTTAATAATATGTGTACATGGAATAGAATATAATCCCTCCCCTATGAAGTATGATGCAAATATCCTAGATTATTCCTTGATTATAGAGATATGTGGATGTAAATGTAATAGATGGATGTAACTCTAGGTGGAGTGATAGTAGTGTATGATTATAGGACCCTAATTTTGGTCTCACAAATTTATATTTATAGGGTTATCTTGGTCTAATTTCATAATTAACCCGAAAAGGATGTCCTAAAAAATATAATCATGAAAAAATAGCTTAAAATACCCAAAAATGGTGGGAAAGTGGAAAAGAGACTAGGCACCCTTGGTGGGACCAGGCACTGTGGGCGCCCAAGATTAAATATGGGTGCCCTAGTTAGTGCAAAAATGATGAAAGATCTTCATAAATGAATAGGTAATTGGGTACAATTGGTCACAGAATATGAAATAAAATAAATAAAATGGTCAAAATAATGGGGAATAATTAGTACTTTCTTCCCTTGAGAACTTTCTAAATACTAGTATTAGACTAGGATAACTAAATGTCTAATTTACATGAATTTGTGACTACATATTTCCCCCACATTACGTTGGTGAGAAGAAAGCTCAAGAACATAAATTAGATAGAGATGCATATTTGATACCTCTATAGAGTGATGAAGAAGGCATGTCTTTGAAGGACTTGACAAAAGTGTGGAATGACAAAGGGATGGAAGAGCATGGAAACTATAGATGAAAAACTCACAAAGAAAAAGTAATGAGAGTGAACTTAGGGTGAAACGTGTGTGTGCATAGTTACCGCAATGTGTAGTGTACTTACATGGTTGGTAAAACATGTGTGTTATTACAAAATGTTGTTGTTTTCATTGTGTTGTTACCCCCATTTGATTTCTTGTTTCTCATACGTATGATTGCAAGGATAAAAATCAAGTAGTCAAATATGTATGTATGTAAATGTAAAAAATGCTATGTAAAATACATATATAAGTGTAAATGTAAACTGTAAATGTAAATCAAACATGTGAACTTGATCCATGTGAAGAAAGAGTGTAGAAGGATACCCTATACTATTTTTTGGGAAATCTCATGCCACTATGGCTAAAGAAGTGTAGGGAGGAAATGCTTAGTGTCCTCTAAGATCTAACAACTTTTACTAAAATGTGTGTGAAGATATCTCTATACTTTCCTTGTTTTTTGGTGATTTGACGTTAAGACAAATTATTTTAGGGAGGCACACCATATGTAACCTCCAATAATGTAAATACTTCCTTAATGCTAAGGAAATCATTTCTTGTAAAATTCATTGTGTATGGGGTTTGTAGCTTGGTTTTAACCCACCGTTGTATGTAAAAACATAAGTAAATACATCGTGTTAGTAGAAACCCCCAAATGATGCCCCCATCTTTGGGGGTACATGTGATATCACTTATAGGATACATGTGGCCCAAAAAGAGGATCAACCATATCTACATTGAAAAGTGCTTGGTAAAAACTAAGACACACACAAACAAGAAGGCTAGCAAAGAGAAGTGTAAACATGCATGTTTATATAAAATAGTGTGTAACCTAAGAAAATTAGTGTAATAACTACCAAGTAATGTAGTAAACACATGAATAAAAATAGGCCATAGAAAGTGGGTTGTAAAATGGGACATCACTCATGATTTCATAATACATGTAAGGTAGTCATGGTGAAAACAAGAAAACAAGTTTGCATACTAAACATAGGGCAAGGCACACATACAATAACAAACAAGAGTAGACAATAATGATAATGTAAAAACATAAGTATGGAAACCAATATCCCTACATAATAAATGTTTCACATGAATCACCCGTTATCATGTTAGAAAGATATCTAGTATGTAAAAAATGTGCTAGCAGTGATGTAAAGTGCGAAGTATGAAATAAAACAATAGCACTGGAAGAGATGAATGTGGATTCCCTAGTGACCAGTATAGTAAGGGTAGAAGGTGATCATTTGTGTTATGTGTAGGAGACTTGTATCTATGATCACAACTAGAAGAAGTATTAAACTCGTATGTGTGTATGATATAGATAAATGACATACAAGTAATCAAACTAGCTTCGTAATAAAGTGACCATAAACAAGAGAAAGTAATAAATAATAAAAGCAACCATAGTATGTAGTATGGTGTGGATGGATGGAATGGAATGAAATATGGAATGATATGAGCCACATGCCCCTCAAGTGGATGGAAATGTATGCAGTGAGGTTCATTTTGTTTTCCTCTTTGCAAAGAGTAAAGAATTAATCTGTAAACAAGAGTATGTCATTGAGAAATGATCAAGTAGTGTGTGTTTTGTCTAGCGCACTATGATGAATGTCTATATGTGTAGTGGTAATGAAATGTGACATGTAGAATATATTTTCATGGACCATATAGCCTAAGATTATACCACGATGAAATGAAATGTGGGGTGATGGCTTAGTCTAGGTGTATATCACTATAGAATTAAAAGAGGGAGTGGTGATGTAACCTAAGTTGTATATCACTACAAAATTATATATTAGACTGACAATTTAGGATAATCAGATGTCACTAAAGTATTATTAGATGAGTGATTATTTATCCCTAAGTGTATATCACTGTAAAATGACCAAAAGGAGTGGTGATCTAACCTAAGGTTTATACCACTAGAAGTTCATCTAATGGGTGATGATTTAGCTTAAAGCATATATTACTAGCCTAATAATGTCACATGATGGAATGTCATAGGATAATCACGTGATGAACATAAGTTCCATTTGATTTTTAAACCCTCAATAGTTGAGCATGGACCAAAAAAATAAAGTGCGTCATCGGGTAGTGAGTGGAGCACATAAATGATAATGTAGTATATATAATGATAAAAGTTGACCATGTGATGAGTAGAAATGAGATGAAGTAATGTGTATAATGTGTAGATATGCTATGTGTAAAATTCAAAGGTGATATGTATAAGATGTGAAAGAACCTATAATATATGTAGAAAAATAGGAATGTAATACTAGACTCCTATATGATGAATACTAGTAGAACATGTATGAATATGCACGGTGTAATATGTATGGGATGTAGACAAAATATGTAGAATAAGTAGTGTAGGATGCAAGACACATAAACATGTTATATGCAACTATCATGATGTAGGATATAAAAATGTGGAGATGTTTTAGATAAAATATAGAATGTATAGTGTATGGCGCACAATGTATGAATAGGTGTAGTGTGTTGGGTTCAGTGTAGTAGTAATACCTCAATAGTCAAGTTTAAACTAAAGCACAAGAGTTTTTCATTGGGTAATGACGTTGGTAGAATGTATGATGATTATGACTAACGATTGGGTTCAAATATAGTAATGGTGATTAAAATGAGGTGGGGAAAATGTGAATTTCTATTCCACCAAAGAACATGTGAATGAATGAGCTATCCGATGATTGTGAAGGATGTAGGTCCTCCATCTAATGCATGGGAGGAAAGTGTATGAGCATGCTCTAATAACAGTGATATAGTAGGCATATTATGTACTGACCAATGAAGTGTATGCACATGTGAAGGATGACTATATGAAGAAGGTTGTGATGTCAATAAATGTGTGGGTGATGGAGATATTTGTGATGTGGAACACGAAGGTAGAGAAGGACTATGTGGAATAAAACTAGGTGGAAAATACGCCAAGGTGTGGTAACTATCTATAGAAAATTTCAATTCCTTTGTATAAGTCTAATGCAATGATGAGGTCTAATAGACGATGATTGAGTAACACTCTTAATTCTTATGATTTATAAGAATCACTGGGCATTATTATTAGTATTATAATTTTGCAAGAGAAAACGAAAGAAGGCCTAAATGATTGATATTTTTGATTTTCATGCCAAAGAATGGAAGCGTTATAATGATTTTCTATTAATTTGGTGATAATGGTAGTATGGATGACCTTGGTATTTTTCTAGCCGATAAGGAGGGTAATAATGAGTAGGTTGTAGGGTGATCAACCGATGACTAAGGAGTTGAATAATAATATCATGTGGCATAGCATTATATTCAAATATGAGAGGTTCAGGAAATGGTATGCCTTGAGTTTTGATTGGATGGCAAGTAGTAGACATGGATTGCATATGAGATGTAGAAAGAGAAAAAATATATAGTTGAGAGGTATCCTTAACATGTTGAAATTTGGATCTAATATAGCTAGTAGTGGATTCCATAGCTTGAAGGTTATCCTGAGCTAAATTATATAGGGTGTGGATTGATTCCAACAAAGGTGTACTAGATAGATGATCAGAAGGGTCAGATTTGTCATCTAAAGATTTGATTATAGGATTTATTGTGTGTGATGGAATATTGTGATCAATAAAGGGATACAATGGACATGTAAAGTCTTCTAAAAGGTCATCAATATCATTGTCGAAACCATATGGAACAACACAAGAAACCTGATAAGAAATGGTGTGTGGTTGGTCATCCAAATAACCATGAAGATGTAAGTTATACATTTACAAGGCATATTTTTCATCAAGTAAAAGAGGCAAAGGACACCCCTGCGCATTCCAAATAGTAAAACTAGGTGAGTAACAAAGAAATGAGATATGGAAAATGTGGAAAGTACCAATTGGCATAGGAAAAGTTATATCTATATTGTCAGGATCAAGTGTGCCTCCGATATAATCTAACCAAGACTAGATAAGAGCAAGTGGGGAGGAAGTATGATAACGCGCAAGGTGAAAAACAAGATGAAAAATGTGAAGTCCATATGCAAAAGTGAGAATAACAGATCCATGATACAAATGTGAGTCATATAAAGGAGAATGAAGGTCCTCAAATGCAAACCCAAGCCGAAGGAGGCTATCATGTGAACATACAATGGCTTTAACAGAAGCATCAAGTGATATATGCTCCCAATAAGAATCATTTATGAAGAGAGTATAAGTGAATGGTGTGTGTAGTGATGGTGGTGGTGAATATGTGGATGATAGAATGATGTCTGTGGACTGGACAAGCCCTTGATAAGGGATCATAGTAGTAGTAGTAGTAGGTGGCATAGAATAAATTATGTCTATCACACCTATGGTACCCTCAAATGGGGATAGGAAAGGTGGAGGTGATAGAGAAAGAGAATGTTATGGAGTGGATCCTGTATAAAGTATCATAAAATTATTGACAATAGGAGCTGGAGATGAAATAAAAGGAAGCTCATCAACCATGCAGATATTAGTGTCAGTGTCATGTGGAGCTTGAAGATGTTTTTTTAGGGATAGAAGATGGAGAGGTAAAGACACATATTGTATGAGGAGAATCATGTACATATAATGCGGGAGAAGTAAGGGGAAAATTAAAATTATCTTAGGAGGTAGAAATAGTAGGGTCTACAATTATGTGATCGGGATGAGGAGCTTGTGATTATTTTAAGATGCACACTAAAATAGTGGGATCAATAGTACATAGATAAGTGAAAATAGTGTCATCTAGAGTGCAAGGTTCTATACCAAAATATGGGAACTATTTATGTGAAGGAAAATCCGGATAGAAAAAGGATCGGTGGGAGCATCAACAAAGGATTAGAGAAAGAAATCAAACTTTAGAATGATTGGAGATTCAGAAGGATTATTTTGGTATATGATAAGACGTGGAGTTCACCAAAATGATTAACTAAAATTGACTATTTTAGGTTAGTGCAAGATAGTTAATCTAATCTAGGAGGACATATAAATGCAACAAATAAATTTTCTAAGATAACATGTAAAATAAATAAATAAATTAAGTTGATGTATTTATAAACCCTAATTTTTGTACAAAAAAGGAAAGAAAGAACTCAAATTATAACTAGATGCTGTCAGAATGTGTCACAGTGCTACATAGAAATTTACAAAGAAGGAACGACTGTTTTGTAGTTCCAAAAATTACATATCTAGATGATGTGGGTGGATTGGGGCTCTGCAGTAGGACTGGGAACCCATGGGCACTCTACAGTATGAAATCTGGGCACCTTTATTTAGGAAAATTCCCATAACTGGTCTTTCTAGAGTAATATGGTGATTTTTAGCTCTTCTTGCCTGTCGCATCAATTTCTCTGTACTGTGTCGAATGCTCAAAATATTCCAAGGAGAAGAAATAACATGTAAGATACCAAAAGGAAGTATAAAAACCATAAAAAAGAAAGATGCGAGAAAAAAATTGGTTGGAATAACATCATCTGCAATGATAGTGGGCTTACTAGACTAAGTGTTGCACTACATTTCAGACCTGGATGTAGTTCTAGTGTGTGTGTGTGTGCATGGCGTGCCCTAGGTGCTCTTATGTCGGTCATAATTTCTAAAGTAGCGAGAAATAACTAAATGTAGAAAATGTAATAGTTTGTGTGCATGGAATAGAATAGTATACCTCCACTTACGAAGTGTGATGTGTATGTCCTAGC